>BMAW01123415.1:0-13021 GCA_019974015.1 Nephila pilipes
ACAAAGAATTACTTTTATGGTTTTATAGAAAGTTTAAATCATCATCGACAGGTTCCTCAGTTCCAAATGGGTTAAAATGCGATGTCAAGGGGTTTGAGTATCAGCCTTTGCTCTTACTCGCTTCAAGACATCCTGGATCCTTGTTCTGTAACAATATATGACAGCGGTTTTCAAACTGGGCTCCGCGGAACACTAGAATTCTTGGAACTTTGACAGGGGTACCCCAAGTGATCACTGTTTGCTTAATCAAAGCGCTAAATTTTAGTAAATTTTAATTTTTATAAGAGAATCGAATTCTTCAAGGCAGTTTGCTTGTAAAAATAAATAAAAATAAATATTTTATAGATAAATTAAAAACTGAAGTTTTGCAAAATTCATGTGCTTCAAATGAATTAATCCCACCACATTAGGTCACATATTAGTCTGTTCTTTGGCTCTGTCGACATACCTCAAATTGCTATATAGACCGACACTTAGTTGAAACTGAAATTTAGTCAGTTTGATATTATGCATTTTTGAATTGACGTTAAAAAAGAATTTCCTGAAATTGCCAAAAGAGTGATGAAATATTTAATCTTATTTGTTTCAACCTATGTATGTAAAAATTCTTCCTGTTTGTGTGCTGTGACAAAAGCAAATTAAAGAAACAAGCAGGATGCGGAAAAGGACAGAGGTTGCGGATTTCTACAATTATTTCACACTTAAAAATCCTTTGCAATAACAAACAATCACTGCCGAGTTATTAAAAATTTTATCTTTATTAATTTGTTATAATTTAAATTATTTTTGCTTTTGTTTATTATTCATTAGAATATATATTACAAAACTAACAAAAAAACGTCATTATTTGCATTTCCTTTCATTCTTACTAAGATGTTTGTATTGTGATAAAATAAAAATGCAGGAATACTTTTGTAAATTTGAGTAGGTTAAAGTTTTGGTATCTTAATTTTTCTGCTCTTGGATCAAAGGGTTCCTTCAAGAAAACGATAAACTCAAAAGGTTCCTCAAAGTGTAAAATGTTGTATACCACTGATCTATGGAAATAATTCAGTGATATTAATCAAATTCAACCATTTTTTTTTATAAAGTCACCAATATTTTATAATTTTTATAAGATATTGCTTTTTGCAAGAACACAGAATGTTTCCAATTTTTTTGTCCTGCATATTATATGCCGTGTTAGCCTAGAATTCATGGTTGCGAACACGAGGCTGGCTTTCATATAGTAGAGTTGTGGGGTTCAAACCCTCTTGCCACTAAGGACTCACCGTGTTGCGGCGCTGTATACGTTACATCTGGTCGAGATCTCGTTGGCGTGGTAGAGAAGTTTGGAGAGGGAAAAGCCAGCTAGCGTGTCGTCCTTACCACTTAGCTGAGCTTCAAAATTATGAGGTCCGTCGCCTAAAGCCCTCATGTTGTTTCTCAGTGTGAAGTTAACAGGCAATCTCAATCTTAACATTAAATTTTAAAGAGTTCAAACACTTTAAATAAAAACAAAACTCATTTTTCCATTTCCAAATATTCTCAGCTACTTTGTAATAAAATGTTTTCTTTTCCTTAGGTACATTCTTGAAGGGTTTTATATCAATAAGACATAATAATTAATTTTTGAGAAGCATGCACGTACTTATTTCAGAAACTAATCTATAGTGTAAGGGAAATTCTTGCTTTAATTAAGAGAATAGAAAATTACCTAGCATTAACTCATGCATTAATTATAAAATTCATAACATATTCTATCAGTTCAGAATTAACTAGGAAGACCGCTATGATGGTAAGTTATGCGAAGTCTTGATGCATGTTATTTGAACATTTACTTTATTTATATTATGACATAAATGCATAAATAACGAATACCAACAGCAATGTAAATAAATAATTTATTGTGTAAGCTCTCAATTCTATGTTCCATTTAATACCACACAGCCAGGAGAATTTCTGTAAAGCATTTTAAACATTCTCTCTTTTCCCGGAAAACCATACAATTGAGTATGAGAAACAATAATTTAAAAGTCACCGATACAAGAGCCATAATGTATAACATATCAGTCAAACACTAATTAGTTTCTATCATTATATTCTCATATGAAATATCAATATTCCATCAACAGGATATGAAATACAATATCTGATAAGTATATGATATGCCAGCCTTATTTGCAAAATGTCTCACTTTTTCATTTAAAACTCATTCAGAATTACTAATTAATAATTAATGCTTAAGCCTACACACGCTAAAGTTCTCTAAGATGAATCTATGAATTATACAATGATATGATGTTTTGTTATAGAATATTGTATATGAGTTGAACACACATTAGTACATAAACAAATAGTTTGATACTTTAATATAGAACAAGAACAAACACAGACGATAACTGACAAAATGAAATCACAGATATATTGATAAGAATATTTTGAATATACTTCGAAATAATGCTACATAAAGGTTTAAATACAAAAAAATAATTACATGATGACAAATGGTTTTTATTTAAACTTCCGGAATCGTAAGCAACCAAAATGTTTAATATTAAACTAAGAGAAAATTATTTAGTAAAGTAATACAAATAATTTATATAATACATTCTGAGAACAATTCTACATGAAGTAAAACAAATATTATAAAAAATGAAAAAGATCATGAACAAACAAGAACAGAAAATATAGGTTACAAAATAAAATCACACAAATATTAGCAAGAATATTTTGAATGTACTTTCATATAATTCTGCATAAAATTTTAATTAAAAAAATTTAATTACATAAAAAAACGTTAATAATTTAAATTTTCTCTGAATCTTTATTAGACAAAATATTTAATGTTAAACGTAACGAAAATTTCTTGATAAAATAATATATATCATACATTCTGAACACTTTAATTAAAATAAAGAACACTATTATTTGGATACTTTTAAAAATATTATAACTAAACAACCGAGCTAAATATAGTTTATGTAATAGATTCTTGAAAATGCTCACAAATGTATTTGAAAAATATCTCCGAATAAATCTTCACATATTTAAATTCCGAATTTTTAATTTCACACGAATTTAAGCTTTCAAATTTTTAAATTAAAATAAAATTTTAACTCTAAATTAAAAGAAAAAAAAATGGTTTGCAAAGCAACAAGGAAATAACGCTTTTCACACGAGAAAGTAATTTATTGCCTAAGACATAAGAAAATATTACAGTTATTAACCTTTGCACAAAATTGCATAAAATATGATAATACATTTAAAATACAATTAGAATTTTTTAATTTCCAAATTTAAAACGTATATTGCTTTCAAAGATTTAACTTTATTAAATATACGACCAAGTCATTAGACATAATAAAAATATTGTGAACAAAAAAAGTAATTTAATTTCAATATTTTAAGAATTTAAAATGTTTTAAAGAATTTTTAAGACTTTTCATAACAAAAGGTTCTCCTCTAGACACATTTGTGAAGAAGATTCTTGGAGTACCAGACAGTATTATTTGATTCTGTTTGGATAGAGCAGAAATTGAATTGCTTCAAATTATTTACTTTCCAATAAAAATATAGAAAAAGTGTATACATAAGGAATTAATTCTTTTTTCTAAAAATCACGATAAATAAAATCGTTAAAGGAAAACACAAAGTTCAAATAAAGTTAAGCTGGATTCTTTTGAATAAATAAAACACACATATTTATCTGAAAAACATTCAAACATAAAGAGTTGAAACATCCTGTATTTCTTAAAACTAGAAACATTTTAAAAGCATAACTAACATTTTAGCAACAAAAGAATTTTTTAAAATTTGTAATTCAGTTTATAGTTTTAAATAGATTTCAAAATAGGTTTATTTATTTTATTAGCATTATATAATCAAAACTATTAATGTACAACAGCTAAATTAATATTAATTTTTAATACATGTAATTAATAATCAATTTTTCTGCTACATTAATCATTTAATTATAAATAAATACATTTTTACATTAAAAATTTCAAATTGAAAGGAATTTATAAAACCTCTTTCGGACTTTATATTTATTTTTAAATCTTAACTTTTGAATTCGAATAAATTTCAAAGTATTGAGTTCTATAAAAATCAGGGAACATTTTTATAAATGTATAGCTTTTAGATATAAATTGTAAAGACGTATTAAATATCATAAACAGTATTGCTGAAATATTATATATATATAATTGCAAATATTACACAGTATATTTACTATTATTTGTTGCATAGTATTAACTAAGAAATAAAAGAAATTCAATAAAATAAGTATCAAAGGAAATTTAAGCTCAAAACAAATAAAAGACAATTATAACAAAAAATCATCATGCAATTTTGTAAGAAGTGCTTTTCTAATGTAATCATTCAAAATACAAACATTAATTTCCAGAGCACAAATGATAGATCTTTCACTACGTAATAATTACCAAAGCTGCACTTATATTCTAACAAAAAAAGTATTAAGAGGTTAGTACTTTTTCAGTTATATTAATAAAATAAGAGTATATTGAATATGTTTATTTTAAAAGATATCTTTCTATCTTAGTCTTAAAAGATTTTGATTACAAAATGTTGATAATCTGTATAGCAATGGTTGGTATTTTTTTATTAGATAGTTAAGATAGCGAAAATAGTAAAATTAATACTTTTTGACACACACAAAATTAACACAAATAAGGCTTATATTTTTATACGATAGTCAATCGATTTAATTGTATTTTGCATTCGGAAGTACTTTTATTAAAATAGTTCTCGATATTATCGATTCATTATAAAGTAAGATGAAGTTTTTGTGTTATTTATATCCACTTATGTATACAGAAACATTATTTGGTTAAAGCCATTTCGGCACTACAAAGTTTTTGAGATAAAAGTAAACTACATACTTGTATACTCTATTATGTTATATAGCACCTGTGTAATGATCTCCTGTGTAATAATGCGCTGAAGTAACAATATTTCCTTTTGGTATTTTGAAGTAAAAATACTTATTAAATAAGAGTAATTTTCCCTTCATTTAGTATATTTTCTTAAATGCAAGCTTATTCATGTTTATTTCTGTTATCGGCTATGCATATTTTAAGTTTTTTGATCGTAGACAAAGGAAATTACATTTATCAATTTTTATATATAAATTGTATAACATGTTTAAGTAAAATATGTTTACCAAATGAATACAGGTAATCGATTTACAACAAAATTACACACAGACATTTAAAGTTTTATGTATGCTTGATACGGTACATTTAAATGCACAAGCTGGAATGATATACAGTCTTGAATTAGTTGTGGCAGCAAATTTACACAAGTATTCCTAGCAATAAATACATTATATACATTTAAAACAATTTTCTCAAATTCATGCAATTTCTCAGATCTTATAAATGTCAAACTATTCTTATCTATAAAATTACACATTTTAAAAACACATTTCTAAACTCTGTCTCAATTAATAAACACGCATTGTACAACTCGTATTTTACCTAAAGTCAAAAGGATTTTTTCTTACAAAAACCGCAATAAGAAAGTTAATCATTATTTTAATTTATCATTACAATTGTATTATGTAAGATATTTTCTTCAATTAGGTATTGAAAATTTAATCAAAGAAATTATATGAATTCAAATATGCTGAATATAATAAATGTTTTTTTGGAAAAGTAATGAGTATTCTTAAAATCAAATTTCATTTAAAATGCAAATCAACAATTCAAGTGAAATAGTTAAGTGTGTGTGTTTTCAAAGTTCTTTTTAAATTACAAAACGCCTTTAAACAAGCAAAATATTTAATTTACGTAGAGTACTTTGAGCTCAAGTACATAAATTAGTATTATAAATAATTTCACTCACAATTTTCTTTCATTTGAGATGCATGCTGAATACTTGAAAACAAGTTATAAAAAATTTGAAAGGATTTCAATCTTATTATTTAAAAATATTATTTTTATATTACGATAGTTGCAGAATTTTATAACATATTTTCTTAGCATTATTTGAAAATTCTCAGATATTGGAACTTTCCCAGGGTTAAATATTTGCCTCTTGCTGTTTTAAGAGTTTATTTTAATATTACTCTTTAAAATTGTTTGTATATGACAACAATTTCATATAACATGGTTCTACACTTTAATTAAAAAAAAGAATTTTTGATAATGTCTTATGATTTTTATGCATTTTAAATAAAAACCTGTGTATATATTTACAAAGAAAAAAAAGAAAGTGAAAGATTTTATTTTACAAAAAAGTTAACTGATTTATAGCAGACTCTTAAGACATTTTAGAAACAAATAAAAGGCAAATAAATAAATGCTTTTTTTCTCTTCTCTTCTTTTTTTTTTTTTTACAAAATATGTATGCGATCGCATTCCAGATAATAGCAGTCACAGTTTCAACCCGTTTCAAGAAATGATGGAGTATAACTTCTTGAAAATCTCCAAACCCTGGTCAGCAAAACTTTACTAGCTGACAACACCATATTAAATAATTTGTATTTTTGAGATTAAGAATGCTTTAACATCATTAGTACTTTCTTTGATTCAGGTCCATTCCGGTGAGCACGTCTTTTCCTCAGTAAGCCATCACAATTACAGTTACACGTTGTTACGTTTGGAAATAATTCACATTTAACTCCCGAAATCTCTTATCTGTTTGCAATCAATTGCAACTTTGTAATAAGACTAGCGTTTCTTAAGATCAATTCTTAGGTTCAAGTCTTGATTATATATATATATATATATATATATATGTGTGTGTGTGTTTGTGTGTGTGTGTGGTGTGCGTGTGCTTAGTAATAAAAGAGAAAATTAGAACTGAAAATTCTTAAATTCAATAGATGTAAATAAAAGCTCCCTATTACAAGATAGTTAAAATGTGATACCAAGGCAAAAATAAAAAGGATACTGCAAAGTTTCAAATTTCTAATTTAGGTTTAGGACTGAAAAGAGGAAATGGACTGTTTCTCGCTGTACACACCTTTCTCTGTAACTGTAAAGTGTAAAAACGAGGGTTGCTTCGTAATTTCCAAAAAAATAAAATATAAATTAATGCACCCCAAAAAAAAGAAAATATAATAAAAAATGCATACTTTAATCCCCATAAGCGACTATTTTCAGTGATCCACAAACTTTCTATTTACAGTTCCGATGCATAAACATTAGATATTTATATGAAATTAGAGAAAAAAATCAAATTATTTAAAAAAATAAAATGTTGTTACTAATTTAGCATGACAGGAATCAATTATGTAATAATTATAAAAATGGATTTTAAATTATATCAATTTTCTTGAAATATAATTGCCTGATATTAAAATCACGTTTGAAGTGCTGTTTATTTATAAAAAAAGGAAGAAATGTTAATTATTACTGTTGCGTATACTAAACAAATAAAGAAACTAAAATTTCATCATGTCGACTTAATTTTCTTCATTTCTATCGATAAGTTGTTAATAAATTAACATGTAAAACCATTTACTGCAAAATTTCCCAATGTTTTTAATTTTGTTAAGAGTGTAGATAACTAATTTATTATTAAGATGTAAACGTCTTAGAATATTTCTACACGTATATAAATTAACATATTATACTACAAACAAGAATGAAGCTTTAAGGACATTAAAATTAAAAACTTATTTTTTATGATAAATATTATTGTATAAAATGTTATCTTCTATATGCTTGATTCCACTTAAAAAATAACTTCATTATAGTTTTCGTTTACATGAAACAAATTTAAATGGTTCGGATAAAATGCAATACTAGGATTAAATTTACAATTTTTACCGATATAATTAGATCATTTAAATGAATTTTACATAAAAATGTGGAAGTATGTTTGGTTCTTATAAGCAAAATCACATCACTTATCATAAACATGCTTCACTACTGTGTTGACAGGATCAGTGTGCATATTCCAATCGAACAGAATTTCAAATTATTCTATTTTGATACTTTTCAAATTCCCTACTTATTCGCCATTGTTCGCGTTCTCCAGCATGTTAAGCAATTTTTCCTAAATTTCTTTTGCTCAAATATACGTATTTTGTACATATTTTAAGTCCTTTTTATTTTTCGAAAATGGTTAAAATAACGGAACCAAATTAGTTTTTCTTTCCAGGTCAGATCTACCAATGTATATAAAAGAAAAAAATTGTGAATGTGTGTGGATGACATAAAGTAAAAATGGAAGGGAAAGAGGCTAGAAATTTAGATTTCCTAAATTATGCGGAACGATGATATACACCCCATAAAATTATTTTTGGGGAAATTCACTTCAGAGTCTGTAATCAATAATGTAAAAGTAAACGATAAGCAAGAATTTGTCTTTATAAGCTTAATTCTAATGTATATTACGTCACTCGACACAATGGTCTTTTGTTGCTTCTGACTTTATATTTATGGAGAATTTTTGTATTTATTCATTTATTTGCTTTTTGTAATAAACTACAGTCTTTGTAAAATGTTATTTTTAAACATTTGGCTATTCTTTTCTATGGAATTACAATTCCATCCTGAATGAATTATTTAAAAATTATGTATGACGAGAAATTGAAAATTCTGACGATTAAACACTTTGTTCAACAAAATACTCCAAATTTTTACAAGTGTTATACTGACAATCTTTCTGCTCATTATATCTTATCCTTATTCTTCCAATTCATGTCTAATTAAATGTCTCCACTTCTTTTAATATTTATATTTATAAATTGAGATTAATCGTGGCATCTTGCAAAACGGATGATAATATTTATTTCAAAATTTTTAAATTGTATGTATGTAAGTATATATATATATATATATAGCTATGATTTGGAAGGTCGTATTAATTCCATTCACATAGATAATCTTATTTATACTCTAAAAGAAATTTATAAGAAACCAAATATTAATTTTTATGAAACATTTTATCATTTAATTACATTAGTTTTAAAAGAAAAGTAAACATTTTTTTAATAATAAGATACGTGAACACATTATAGCTTACCATTTGGTGGGCTTGCAAGTTATTTCTTAGTCATTGTTTATAAGCATTTGTATGAAAAATTTTTGAAGGTGATAATTTTAAAATGTTTAGATATATTGATGATGCAGTTTTCTTTCAAATTAATATTTATTTTTAAATTCTCACTGTTTTATCATGATTATTTAAATTTATTGCAAACTAATGTTATTATAACTGAAATGGAATATTTTCATTTTTTTTTAAATAGAAGATGGTAAAATTTTTGCAATATTTCAAAAAAGAGACTTTGTTTTGTGAATCATAAAATATCCATATGTACGAAATTTCATTAAATCTATATGTTTTAGGACATAATTTAAATCATATTGTGCGAAACATTAGACATGTTACTTGCATATAGTATATTTACATTAATTTGGATAAGTTCAAATATTGTTGACAAGCAAAAATTCTTTTTTATTTTGTATAGTGTAATTTAAAATAAAGTAAATTTTTAAAATAGAAAAATAATTAAAAATGTAAAATTTAAAAAAAAAATTAATTTTTTTTCTTTTCTTTTTTTTTCCATTTCTTTAAAGAAATTTGTTTTAAATTCTTTACTTTTGCTTCCATTATTAAGATTTTTCTTTGATTGAAAGTATCACTAAAAACACTCTGTTCAAGAATTAGAGATGTAATCTTGATTTGTTAGTAGGAAAATTGTACTAAAGTTGTTCTTACATGGCTCCTGATAAAAGTATTCATAACCTTTTTTCCTAGTCTGGTTAATTTATTTTTAGATTTTTATTCCTCTATTTTCAATACATTCTAATTTTGAGATATTCTCTTCGTCTATAGATATGTTTTACTTGATTTCTTTTGCAATTTGTTTTCGTTTTATCTTGGAATTAATGGAGTTTCCATATTGATTTATAACATTTTGCTGTTTGAAATATTCAGTTCTCGTAAAACTTTGTTTAAACTTCTAATCTATCAAAGGCCAATTTCAGAGTTCATGAATGTTACATTTCAGTTTCTTAATGTTTTTTTTTTTTTTTTTTTTTTTGTTTGTTTTGCTTTTCGCTCTGTATTTTGTACTTAAGCAAGATTTGAATTTAATATTCTTACCCATTTTTATATGGTTAGAATTCCATCAGGTATATTTATATTTTATTTGTTTTAATATGTTATTTTTTTTCTTTCTATTATTCTAGATTTTATTCAGTTAAAACACTTCATTTTCTTATACTTTTTCTACATTTTAAAAAAAGTATTCGTATGTTTTTAAAAACAATTTTTTTTAATATTTTCATATGCTTCAATTCTTTTCTTCTATGCTAATTTTAGTTAATTATTTCATTTATTTCTTTATATTACTGGGGGGGATACTATTTTCTTTACACACACATGCATATATATATATATATATATATATGAATATATAATACAAACTATTCACAAAGGAGGAAATTGATTCAATATGAGTAAATAAGTTAGGAAAAACAAAATAATATTAAAAATGTGTTACCTTAATGGTCATTGCTTTATTCTGACAAAAAACACTTTGGGGTAACTTTTTTTATCCTAACACGCAGTGTTTAAAATTAGGTCATATTAAACTTGTTATGTCAAGATGAACTTTAAAAGAATTAGTTCTTAAGAATTGCGCAAAAAGTTTCATTTTTAATTACTGATAAAAGGACAATCAACACTTTGTACTGTTACTTGTGAGTTAATAGCTAGACCTTTATAACAAAACAGAGAAGACCGTTTCGTGTAAAATACAAAAAAAAAAAAGAATAATTTAAGTATCATTTTTAAAGATTGTAAGAACCATGTCATAAGAATGATGGTAAGTTATCTGAAATGTTTTTTCTTACATTAAAACACCCGCAATTATGATGTGTACACACGTTAAAATACGTTTCCAAGCATATTTTTCGCGTTTGTTTATACTATCCTAATCCTACGTAGCTCGATGATATGTTAAATGTATAATACCTTCCTCGCACTTGCCAGAATGACGTTCAAAACAACAGTGAATGGCAAACGTGACTTTGAATATTTTGTGCTGGGATAAGTTCTTCCGACAAGGAAGAAAGCGTGTTAAAATGTTCAGCAGCTGCCTCTATAATAGCGTGTCTATTCTACAACAGTCCATGCCTTCCAAGTGGCGAAACTCGTGAATACAAAAGCAAACTATGTCTCATAATATCAATCTACTTGTGGTCACTAGGCAGCAAGTGGTCAAGCAACCAAGTGCGGGGCGGAGAAGAGACATATACAGGTCGACAGCACCGTGAAGGCAGAGAAGAGGATGAGACAGACCCTGTCTACGACGACGGCCGCGTATTTCCACTCTGCTATGATGTCGTTGACCCTGTCCTCTCGCTTCATGCGGCAAGTGATGTAGCGCAGTTCTCGAAGGATGGCAGTCAGCTCTCGGTCGAAGCACCCCCGGACGGTAGCCGGCGTCGCCTGGTCATCCGACCCTAAGTCATCGATGTCCATGACGTTCGCCAGTAAGCTCCTGGAGGACCGCTGACGCACGATCTCAAGTTCCTTCTTCGATCCAAAGATGGCCTTCCGCTGGAGTTTGGCGGAAGGTCTCTGCATCCTCAGGATCCACGGAAGCCAGATCAGGAACAGGGAGCGGACCTGAATATGCACATAAATTATTTAAAAATTCTTAAATGAAACCTCAGAATGATTCGTTATTTGAAGCTATCGTATAAAAATCATTTTGAGTGATTGAAATATATCAAATGTACATAAAGGAATGATATAAAAAGATGTGCATCATTCTGAGTGTTAGAAATCAGTTTCCAATACAGACTTAAGGATTCAGCCTGGAAGAAATGTATAAAAAATAACTAATTTTACGTGTCCAAAATAAAATCTTAATATATAAAGTGAAACAGAAAAAAAAATGGATTGCAGCTTTAGTTGATACAAATTATTTATTAATTTTGCACTATGATATAATTTATAAATAAAAAAAGATATATATATATATATATATATATATAATTTAAAGTAAAAAGAAAATTTCTCAGATGATTCTATCAATAATATATTTGACTTCATAAATCTTATGCATAAATTACAAATTTAAAGAACTACATTCATTACTTCCCCCCCCTTCCCCCCAAAATGCCAATATGGACATTTACCAAATGTAGCAAAAATTAACCTTTAAAATTATGACTAACAACAAGAAAAAACATCAAGTATTTCTTGCGATTTCCATATACTGCTGCTTCAGCTTGCAGCTTCATTTTCATTAAAAGGACCAAATTTCAAAGAAATCTTTTGATACATTATGTCGTATATTGTCACGTACACTCTTTATAATTTTTCTAAATCTGTTTTGATTACAGTCTTTCTTAATGTATTCAAATATCTTTTCTAAAGGAATTAAATCTAGACTTTCATAAGGAGGGAGAAACTCTATTTTCACTTTATAGAATTATAATTCCTTTACAGTTCGAATATTGTGCTTAAGATCATTACCCTAAACAAAAAATATTTTTTTATTTTATTTCAGTTTTGCAGCTGTTTCCACTAAATTTTCATTTGGAATATCTACATATATAATTTAGTCCAGTCCACTTTCCAAGAGCTTTGAAATTTCAACACTTCTAGCCTCCGTTGCACACTTTACCAAAATGTGTCTAACTCAAAGTTTTCGAAACGCTTTTATATTTACTGATTTTCGCACAGTTCATTTAGGCATTCCAATAAAAATGCGTATAACATTTTATTAAAAATTACCTTACTATGTTGCACATTGATATGCAAATGTTAGATGAATAGTTATTCTCTGTTTCGCAGCTTTAGAACCAACCAATCAAGTGGAGAAGTTAATACGCCATATTATTTTGTACACATAAAGACGATGCACATTTCTTGATCAGATAAGAACAAAATAGGTATAGATATAGATAAAAAATATAGGTACTTTCAGTAATAATCAAAACTTTCTGGTACTGCGAGGTACATCAATCTACCCTTCCATAAGCCAACAAATTACATGAAGACCTATAATTTACAACATTATGTAAATAATTATTAATTAATTAAT
>BMAW01123428.1:0-31176 GCA_019974015.1 Nephila pilipes
CGAGTGCAATCGGATTTAGAACGGTATATATTTTACTTTAAGAAAAAAAAATGTAAGATTTGTTAACTTTTGCTTTATGTGTTTGAAATAGAAATACATTCTGCCGTAAAACATATGTATAATTATTAGTTAAATTTTATGATCCTTTTTTTTTGCGTAAACGTTAATTTCTATGAAAAATTACACGGTTTATTACGAATATGAATAAAATAATCTTAAAGATTAATCGAGTTTGTAATTTAGACTAATAAATCAAATTGGTAATTTCAAATTAAATGAAATATTTACTCTTCATCCAGCAAGTTCTATGAAAAATTCAATTTAATTGACAGATATCAAGGAGAAAAATCACCTTTTAAGCATTTGTTTAATATAATCTACATATAATAATTTTTTTCAGATGATCTTGCAATCAATTATAAATCCACTGATTTTTTAAGGTGAAGCAATAATATTAATACCCAAATAATAGCATTATAAATTTAATTTATGTTAGATAAAAATATGAAAATTGCTTGACAAAATATACTTTATCAAAAAGAAAAAAAAAAAAAAAACTCCATATAAAAAAATATTCAAAATATATTCATGTGAATAACTTTTATTCAAAAAAAAATTATATGTACGAGTACATCGTTAAGGAAAGTGATTCATCGTCTTCTTTTCTTCTACCGCTGGATGAGCCAACCCGGAATGCGAACTTGATATCTAGAAAACAAAGCAAAAAAAATTAAATAAATTTATTAATTGATGATGAATCTAAATAAGTTTTTTAAATGGTATTTTCAAAACTCTCTCAAAGTGATATTGTTCTCTTCAGTCTCCTCAAGACATTGGAAGAGTAGTTCAATGTAGTTTCTTGAAGTTAGACATAAACTCTGGTCCATTGGCTGGAGTGGCGGAGTGTCAGGAAGCAGAAATTGGGTCCTGATGAATTTAAATTCTTTAAGCAAGCCATCTTGTACGTTTGGAGGATGTGTTGGTTTGTTTTTAATTACAAGCAAGTAATGGAGTCTCGGATTCCTCTCAACTAAATATTTTCTTAAAGAAGCAGCTAATGTTTGATTGATTCGATCAGTAACTATTTCACTTGTCACACAACTTTATTGTTCGACCTTTTCATCACTTCATTTGCTCACTCTTCTGGGCTTAACTTTTCTCGAAGACTTATAAAGTTTCTAGACAATAATATAACAACCGTATGTTTTTCAACTCATCCGCTTATATTGGCACAAAAGAGCAGCATGTGACGGTTATTGGCTTAGGGCTGCACATTGCAATCTAGTCTTCCT
The DNA here is from genome assembly GCA_019974015.1 of Nephila pilipes. Taxonomy (NCBI): domain Eukaryota; kingdom Metazoa; phylum Arthropoda; class Arachnida; order Araneae; family Nephilidae; genus Nephila; species Nephila pilipes. The sequence goes on from BMAW01123428.1 coordinate 1,293, forward strand.
TCAAATTGGTTCTCTTTGGTATTTTTTTCCAAAAGAAACCTATTCCTTTTTCGGTTTCATCACAATTAAAAACTTGTTGCGGAAGGTAATCCTCAGAATCATTAAGTTTCTTGACGTCACTGATTAAATTCTGTGTTGCCTTTGAGTCGGAGTGTGTTGCTTTGCCGGACCTTACAACACTATAGATGTCGATTCTTTTCTTAAAATTCTCGAATCAGTCACAGTTTCCCTTAAACACTTTTACGGCCGATGATGATCTTAGCATCTTCTTTACAAGGTCGGCGTATATCACCTTCAGCTTCTCATAAATGATGTTCTCGTCAATAGTGTCGCTTTGCAGTTGCTTTTCATTTATCTACATATGCAACCTTTGAACATCGTCAATAATTCGTAACCGTTGCATAGATATTTTTCGCCCTCACTATGAAGCATTCTGTTCTTGTTTTTAAGGACAATGCAGAAATCATTCATGTAACCAATTGTATGTGCGCGCAAAGATCATCTACGCTCATACATCGTTCTCGCATTTAAAAAAATTTACGCTTCATTTTTACGGTTATTTTTCTTCTCTTATGGATTTTTCATCGGGAACATTTTTGCAAGAGTTATTAAATTTTCCGCACAAAAAAAAAAATCACAAATACTATGTCTCAACACAAATTTAGAAAAATATGTGACCATAAGCAACAGTAAGATGCTAGCGGAACGAAAGCTACTCATTAACTGATGTCGTCGGAGCTTATTCTATAAGTTCCCCTCCTCGTCCTTCGATATGCAAAATCGCTTATTAAATGAATCATATTTTTACAATTTATTTTGCTCGTTTTGTGATTATTTGTTTCGAGAGACATTCATTAAGAGAATGTCCTTTATGATATTTTTTTCTTCCTATCTCATCTACCTTTCTTATTAAATAATGGAGAACTGAGTAGTGCTCATATGAACATAAGGACAACTCCGTATCTTTGACAAAAATAATGATGTTTATTTGCTTCTCGGGGCTCGTTTTCGCCCCTACTTCTTACAAGTGAGTTCAGGCTGCATCCCTTTTAATACATTAGCAATCCCTCTCCTATACAAATGAAGGGTAACCACAAATATTCCTCCCTACGGGCATTATATATATTACATCCTTGTACTTTTGTTTCCGCTTGTATATTTATCTTTCCATATATGCACGTTGTTGATAATTTATTCAAGAGTATGTGTCAAGAGACTATTCTCGGTTTTCGGTACTTCATATTGTTGTGTTTTCATTCAACACTTAAATTTATTAAAATCAGATATATTGAATCAATCAGAACAATATTTATTATTATTTTCTTATGTTTTTGATTGACATTATTAAGTTTCTTAAAATTAACAATAACTGAAATAAAATATTTATCTTTTGAGATAGATAGGCTTCAGTTAAGTGATAAATTTTCAAAAAGAAATGAAATAAATTATTTTTTTAAATTAGTTTAATTTAGTTTACCATATTTAATGTATATATATTATTTGCATAAGTGGACGCCACTCGCCTGCGATAGCAGCACATCGTTTCAGAGCCACTCTATGGCTATTCCTGTTCTATAAGTATGGCATATATGACAGCATAACAAAGTGCTACAATATTCACTTGTTACATTCAAAACGCAATCTAATATATTTAAAAATAATCCTATTAAATTTGAAGTTATATTATGAAACAAATAAGAAATGCCAAAGCAGAATCATAAATGTTAAAAAAAATAAGCAGGATTACTAACAATTGACTAAGGATTTAATAAATTGTTAGAGTTAAAAATAAAATGTCCCAATTAAATAATAAAGTGAAGTTACTAACTAACAAGGTCACGAGGAGGAACGTAAGGTAAAAAAAAATTCCAATTAAAATCTAAAATAAGTGATAACATTCTCAGACAAAAATACAAAAATACAAAAAAAAAAAAAAAAAATCAAGCACTGTAAAAAAGACCGTAGAAAATGCTTAATAAACTAACTCAAATAAAAACGTTCGTGCAAGTCATAGTGTCTAAAACGGTGTTTTTTCTGACACGAACTCGCAACTGTCAAACCACAAACGAACTATGGCATAAGTGAAAGAATAACAATGTCTTCTCAACCATGAACAAATGTGATCAGTGTTTACTTCAACGCAAGGACAAAGTTCGCAACGATTGATCAAAAGAACGATTGCTGGCATCTTTTAGCACGAATAAAAGTTAAAGACTGAACATGTTTTATTACTCGTGACCAGGTCTTTGTTCTTTTCCATTTTCAGCCGGGACAAACTTTTCGCAGTTCTTTGTCGTCAAGTTCTTTTATCACGCGATGCATTCGATGGTATCGTTTCTTTGTCTCAAACAATGCAACGCGGCTTATTTGGATTACCCAAGCGAACGAGTTTTTTCATCGTTTTTTCGAGTAAATAACGCGTGGAATTTCTTCAGATTTTTTTTATGGAAATCATTTTTATTTATATATTACTGCAATAAACGATTAATTCAAAAGATAAAATAAGATATTATAAAAACGCAATCATATGTTCCTAAATTCAATAAGAAATTACAAGCATTTTTATTTCATTTTAATAACATTTGAATAAATATCTTAAAATCAATCGTATTTTTTTAAATTATGCTAATTTGAATATAAAATTATTAAATAGAGCATGAATTATTTTTTACTTATATTATTAATCATTTAACATAACAATTCTTACATTAGTCTCATGGTGGTACTTAATTAACAATTTAGAGCAGCAAAAAAGACTAAGATTAATCCAGACTAAGTATTAATTTAAAACAGGCATGTGTAATTTTGACAGTATTATGATTTGGATTAGGAATCAGAAATATTATAGTCAGAGTACTGTAGGATTTTAATGTACGAAAATTCGAACACATAACTTAATTAGTTTAATATCTCTATTATTTCCTATAAACTTTCATCATTCACATGAAAATATAAAATATACAATGAGATAATATTCTAAAATCAATTTAAAAAAGTAGTTAATGTGACGTCTGGCACTTTATAGTTGATGCAAAAGGATCAATATTCGGGATATTGCTGACATTGAAAGTAACAACCTGTTTTTCCGGTTTATCTGGCCAAATTCAACGATATGTTTGGAAAAGTCGTCAGTGGTTATACAAAACCAGGTCTTGGGCCCAATTCGTCACGAAGACCATATGTTGCACATTAATGTTCTAGACTGCAGTGTGTTTATTTTTTCATCTGCTATATAGTACATGCCTATATAACTCAGTTTTAATAAAATATGAAAATCAGGTAAAATGATATTTCGGCGTTAGCTGTTTCTCGATCCCGTGGATGAGTGAGTCTTGTTGGCTTCGGTTGCCGGAGGTTGTTTTGAACCCTCCACCACTGGGCTCCAAAGTTTTAACTTCTGGCGTTGTCTTTGAAGAGAACCGCTACATACTCCCCTTCCAGTATCATCGTGATGATACGATGATAAACATTTTAATTGATATTTATAGAGAATGTCGTTTTTCCAACAATTACTGTTTATAACATACATATCCTTCCTGTTGAACTGGGTTTACTTTTTGGGCAGATTCCATTTGACGTCATCAGGTGTCTCGAGTTGAGTGGCAGGTCTCGTTGATACATGCACCGTAGCCTGTTTATCATTATTTTTGATTTGTGCATGATTTCCTTAGTTAGGCACACAGAGTCAAGTGTTTTTGCATCGTGGGCATTTGTAACCAGTAGTTCTTGCCTGTTCTGCCATCCATAATTCAAATCCTGAATAATTCGGCGTTAAGATGTTTTTCGACCCAGCGGAGGAGGAGAGAATTGATCTTGTGAGTCGGTGGTGTTTCAAACCAGGATCTATTGGATCTAAAAATAAGTTTATCGGTCAATTTTTGCTGCGTCTTTATCAAACAGACCAAAAGAGCAAAAGAGACGTCTCTCTCGAGCTAGTTATTAAGGAGTTTTAACTTCCGCTGTTGTTGTTGAAGAAAAATTCCACAATATAAAAGACAAATTTTTAGAATTATCAATAAAACGCATTAATTGTTTTAATATTATTCTAAGATGCTAGTAAATTCCTATATATATATATATATATATATATATATATAAGTTCTACATATGAAACATATCAAACTGATATCAAATAAATCTATTAGTAATGTCTTAAAAATCATTTAAAAGATGGAAAAGATTTATAATAAATTATGCGCGTTATTTTGAGGGCAAAATAAAGGCAAATTTATCACCCTGGTGAGTCATTAAATAAACATTAATCGAATGTACAACAAAACAGTTACTGTTATTGATATTCAATCTGCTCTTTACAGCAACTAAGATTACTATTAATCAAGATTTAGATTTAATTGCGAAGAGGAACATTCAAAGAAATAGTGTAATAATATTTTTTTTTTCTTTAAAAAAATTATACGAACATTTAATCAAAAAGTAATATATGAAAGAATTCTCTCTTTATCATTCTCTCAAAGATATATTTAATGTACTCAGCCTGCAGATAATGAAAGCCAGGCTTCTCTCTACATTAGTAATTTTAATTGCTGTTCTTTACTTGAAACTAAAAACAAAACAAAACAAACAAAAAGATTGAGTAAAATTTCTTCTTGTTTGTTAAATATATATTACAAACAACAGCTTACAATATTTAAGTATAAATGAACTTGATTTCAACTTCTTTGTTTTTAAGACCTCAGACGAGGAAATTGAAATGGAACGATAAGCTGATTGAAGGCGGAACAAAATCCAATTCAACTTAAGCTGCTTTTCTTTACAGCTGATATATGTATGCTATACAGACGTTGAAAAGTTTTCATCCCCTCTCCTCCCTACAAAAGAAGTGAGTTTTCAGCCCTCGCCGTCCCAAAGTGATTTATTACTGTGATATATTTCCTACCTTTTTGTAGGGAAGTAAGATTCTAAAAAGGTTTGTTTCTGTCACCAATATAGAAACGTCCTCTTGGTTTTGTGCATTTTTGTGTGTGTTGATGTTAGTTTTTGGTAGAAAATATTTTTGTTCATAGTTCATTATGGAAAATTTTCTAAGTTCAAGTGAAATGGTATATTTTTTAAATCAAAATTATCTTTTTATTTTGGAATTTAGTTACATTTAATAACAGCCTTTTTGTTCGATTTATTTATTAATACTAGATGAATAAATATAAATCTTCTAACATTTATCAGCTTTCAGAGAAACCCTAAATAACTTCTAAGCACCTTGGTGATTTCTTACGGCATATATCAATATAAATAACGAAGGAAGACTTATTTAATCACCGCTTTAAGTAACAAAAAAGAAAGTGCTGATAATGAAATGCAATTTCAATAGGGAAGTAAATTTTCAAAATTATAAACTATTACAAATGGCTGAAATCTTAGGAGCTTCAAATTGATGCTATTAGTAGCGGCAAAATGAAAAACAATGCGTAAGGTGCGTCTTCTCGGAGAAAATTAAAATATTAATAATTAAATATATTTTATATATATTTTAAATTAATATTTAAAAGGTGAAGATAACCAGTTTGAAGATTAAAAATTTTCAAAAATCAAGCTCAGTTATAGAGGGTAAAATAAAGTTTAAGAAAATTATATAAATGAGTAAACCAATATAATTTAAAAAGTGAAACATATTTGGTTGAGAGTTTTTTCCAACCAAATCAATATGAGATAATGCATAAGATTTAAAAAGAGTTAGACAGAACATTCTTGGCCAACAAAGGAAAATAGGGCACATATTTGTTAACTATGGCAAATGATAACAGAATGGCCAAACCTTTGGCATTTGACGCAGTGGAAAGGGTTTGGTATGGGGCTATGCAAGTGTGTTATTTTGATTGATTTAGGCAAAGTAAGGCTACTGATGGTGAGGATTAAATGCTTCATGAGTATTATCTGAGAAACGTTACTAATTGCAATTCGTCGGACGTCCCAAAAATTTTGATCTATTAAAATTTTTAAGATATCGTCATCTGTATCGTAAAAAAGTTGCACACTCTCTCATAATTATATATATATATATATATATATATATAAATGGGCGCCTAGTTATTTTTAAATTCTAGGTCTGTTTCGCGTGTTTCAATTTGGATAGTTTAATTAAAACACTACCTGCGTTTTGCTTTTTAACATTTTTACCTCTCCCACCATTCCTAATAAAGTCTAATGAATAAGGAATGCAGAAACGCTCGTTAGAGTACCGTCTTTTTTCTTTATTTCGAAAAATGTGCAGTTATTTACGTTGTTTGGTAACTCGTATTTTTTTAATTTTTTTTGATGACGATATTTCATTTTCATTACACGTACGGTGACCCTACTCCTCAGATGGAGAGGGGCTTGAGGAAATTAGGTCTCCATTTGGGCAGAAAGAAAATTTGGGATCCATATGGGGTTTTTCACAGTTCATTTTAGTGCACCGCCACTCTCAAGGAGTCCAACAATGAAAAGCAGCACCTCAAATTTCTATACCAACCCTAAGGCAATGTCTTCGGGGCTCTCAAATAACTTCTCAGAAGAAACTACCTGCCAATGGACAGGGGCGGACTCACTCCTGCTACTCGTCTACGGGGAAGCAAGATACTAAGTGGACGTATCAGGATCCCAGGACACCATTTTTCCTCGTACGGGTCGAAGCACAAGGTAAACATGCCAGTCAGGTTAAAATTCATGAACTGACATTGATGATATGAAAGCAAACTTTTATTTATAAAATCTCCCAAATTAATAAATAAAAAGTTAATAAAAAAAATAAAGAACAAAAGATACTAAACTGAAAAAAATGTCATAAAATCAACTTAAACAGAAAAACTGTAGTGGGCACCTGCAACGTAAATTGGAACGAAACTAAGTTGGTTTTTGTGTGTATGTATTTTTTATTTCCAAATTTTCCACTCTGGAATTTCGGGAACGTGAACCCCATACTCACCTGAAAATGCGCACTTTAAGGGAAAACAGAAGAAAAGGAAGAAAATTGTATTAAGAAGGATAATCGAAAATAAAGAAGGACAGCCAGAGTATCTCGGGTATGCGTGCCCCGTGTTTGCTAAAGACAATAAGTCACATGGAGAAGAAAATGTCGCTAGAGTTCCTCGGGTTCATGACAACCTAAAGAAGATAAGCCCTTGAGGGCAAATTCTAATGAAATAATTTTTGAGATAATGGACTATTTTCTGCCAAAAAATTACTAAAACAAAGGTATCCAATATTAGCGAAAATTGATATTTCCTTGATATATATTTCGTTTAAAAAGAGAGAAAAAAATGCACATTAATACATTCATTTCTTAAGGAATTTGCACAGAGAAGCTAAATAAGACTATATGTTACGCATATATATATATATATATATATATATATATATATTGACTGACATTAAATGAATAGAAATTGAGATCCCTCTTTTCTAGCACCGCAACGAAATATATAAAAAAAATGCAAAGAGTTTAAATATCAAGATTGATAATCATAAACGTTGTACTGTTCAAAGTAACATAAATCCGAATCAATTAAGCCTTGTCTCATTATCTATTAAGCTTGTAAAATCTATTACTATAAAAAAAACAGATGGAATATATATTAAAAGAAACAAAGCGAAACAGAAACTATTTGAGTTATACATCATCACCCAATTATTGCCACCTCCCTGATAACGGTTCCAGATCAGGGAAACTTTCCACAGCGGGCGTGAAAGTTACGGCTGCAACGGGAGAGAGGGGGAGGGGGCAGAATCCAAAAAGCTATTTAAGGGAACCCCCCTCTCCTCCCCTTGAGCATTAAATACAAATAGATCTCATTTCTCTCGCCCAAATGGTTTGCTGTTCGCCTTGTTTTGGTCTGGGGGTTAAGGACGTGATGCTCTAATCTTTTACATTACGCCGCGATAAATTAAAAAAACAGGAAGAGAGAAAAAGTGAGGGGCACTCTCTCTAAAACCCTTCATTTTCTGGTGCTTCATTTTTATTTGTTCTTTTTACAGGCGGGGTGAAACGACAGCTGTGCGAGATGGAACCGCATGATGAAATAATGCTCTGTCGATTGCAGTGGTCGCTCTATGCTTATAGTAGAATATAGAATATGCAGTCTGGATTTGGATGATCACTCATAACTGCGCATGATGATGCAAAGGATTGTAGTCAGTGAATGATTGATGTTTTCTGAAAAATAGTTACTATAGTTCCTTGTATTATTTTTAAGTTTCCTATTCATTAAAGCGTAGGGAAAAAAATATATATACATATAATCCCATTTAATTCAAGTAATAAAACGATGCAATTTTAGCAGTTCAGTTTCATATTATTTATTGGTTTAAAATTATCGTAGTTTATTTCTCAAAGGTACCAAAGATAACAAAAATTATGAGAAAAAAAAGAAATCTACGAGTTACTCACTTTCTTTTTTTAAGAAATAAATTTAACAATTAGTTAGTGACTTTTTTAAATTGATCTATTACCTTCTATTCAATGTATTAAAATTGCATTACATTTTTATATGATTATTCAAACCTTTACAATAGAATCATCGAAACGAAAGTTTTGTATCGTATTGTGGAATTAATAGTTATTAAAATAGTTATAGTTCCTTTACTAATTAATCATAACGGACAATTATGTAACTTTAATTGGATGTGAATATCATGCATCTAGCATTTTTTTTCTAAGAAAATATTTTATTGATAAATAAGAATGAAAACTTTAACACATTTCTTATAATACCTTATGTGAAATCAATAAAAAGAAAAATTAGGAAAGTTTTCTTGAACTGTGTTAAATGGCGTAATATCAAGAAAATTTATTTCAGCATTAAATAAATAAATAAAAATTAAAAATGCAGCAGAGCGTATTGTTTCTTCAGAACTAATATTAACCTAAATAACTTGCAGTGTTTGGGGATATAAGAAAAAATAAATACATGTGTATAAACTTTGCTTCTAACTACAAAATTCTGTTTTCCTTGCAATTAAAATTTTTTCCTTAATTTAATCTGTTAATTTATTCTACTTTGTGAAAGTAAATTAAGTTATACGAAATATCGTTTCTTTCAAATGACCTGTATTTAAGATAATAATGAAAACGACAAAAGTTAATTATTTTATCGTATTTAAGAAAATATTTTAACAATTAGTTTACATAAATTTTTAAACATACAAACTACTTTAAGTTTGCATTTCTTGGTATAAAATAGTTCGCATTTTGCGAATACATCTTTTGAATACCAACAGCAGTTTAATTACAAATTAATTAGTTTTAAAAAGAAAAGGATTTTCAGTCTTATAAAAACTTTACACTTAATTCACTTCATATACTGATGCGTTCTTTTTCATTAGGATTTAAATCCTGATTTTCTATGAATAAAATTGTTAATTACTCCAATTCAAAATTTTACATCGTTTATTATAAAATGCGTGATTATAAATGCGTATTATATATATATATATATATATATATATATATATACAGATAGGAAACACTGACCCTTTAGTACTTGTGAATTAATATGTGTTCGTATTTCTGTCATCAAGAATGAAAAACATAAGCAGTTGCATAACTCGCTTATTAATTATTTATGACACTTTCGTAATATTTTATCAAAACCATTAGTAATATTCTTCTTTTTTTCCCTCTTTTTAGCCGGAGAAAATCGTTGAAACACACCGAAAAAGCTAAAACTTATAATTTAAGATACAAACTCCATCACTGAAAACACCCGCTGTGATTCTAAATGTGGTTCAGTAAAACTCTGCGGAATCTAAAATCACGTTACATATTTTACTTTTCTTTCTTTACAGAAGAAAAATCGAAAGAAAAGGCAAACAATACGAATAAAATATTAGAGGAGGAAAAAATGTGTTCGATAATAAGAACTTCAAACACGTTAGAATCCAAAAACCATTTCACGCCCCGAAATTTAATTTTATCTGAGCGGAAAATCTCAATGAGTTGTGCTTTTCATAGAAATCTTTTGTTCCATTACGATTTTATACAATCCCCCCCCCTTCCCTGCCGAAAAAGAAATGAGGGAGGCAGGGTCTGAAGAACAAAGAGCGTCAAAACTCGAGGGTGCGTAGCACAGATTGAGCATGTAACACGATTACTCAACCACCGCGTGACGTCATTGTAAGAATTAGAGGGGGATGGTAATACAGGGGTCTACGTCCTCCCCCTTTCATTTCCCACGCTTCAATGGACGCGTTCGCTTGGATTTCACCAATTTCGGCATCTGGCACCCCTCTCTGACACCCTAGGCACAAGGGGGTGGTTTATGTTAGAAAGAGGGTGCAAAAAATGTTGGTTAGGGTATAAGTGAAACACCACAAAGAATGAATTGTTGAGTTAAGTACAGTTCGTCTCTTTTGTGTGATGTGAGTTTTTAATAATTTCAACTTAGAAAACCGATGCCTCACGGTCTTTTTTGCAGTTAGGATGTTGATGCCCCAGATTACGAGAATATTTGCTGCTGGAAATTTTTTTTTTTTTCATGCTTATCTGTCATATGGTAAATTTTTTTAGAAGGAAAAAAATGAAACTGTTTTGCATGAAAACACACACACACACACACATGCACACACACATATATATATAATCTCTTTTTAAACAGTCCGTAAAAAAACAAAGTTTTCGCAGTTCACTGCTTTAGAGTGTAATCTTTGTTTACGATGCATTAATTTTTTTAATTATATTATATGTATTAAATGAAACTATATTAATGGTATTTTTGCAATTAATTAAGATCATAATAAATTTCTGAATTTCTCATACAATTTTGAATAAAATATTTTGATGTTTCCCTACAAAATAATTTCTTCCAAAAAAAATTCTAAATTAGGTATTGTTAAATTTAAACTTCTATAAGTTTTTCACATGTAATTAATAAGCAAGGTGGTTATTATATTACATTAAATGAACATAAAAAAAGTGTACGGCAATACAAATATGTCCATGTATATAGTTAATGAATTGGATGAATAAAATAAAAGTATAAATATATATACATTTTTCTAGATCAAAATTTGTTTCTACTTTAGTATTTCTCATTCAGGGTATTAAAATTTATTAAACTTTATAATAAAGAATTATTATAAATTTTATTTATTCACACTGAGAGAATGACATTTTTTTACAATTTCTTAAGGCTAAGAATAAATTATCATAGCTTATTAAAATACTGCAGTCAAGCCTATCTAGAAAAAAGTTCAGGGATAAAAATGTACTTTATATATATATATATATATATATATATATGTGTGTGTGTGTGTGTGTGTGTGTGTGTATTTAAAATTTTATGTTTTTTTTTTTAGTTTTAATGTAAAAAATGATTCTCTCTCTCTTAAAGACAAAAAAGAAAAATGCTTCACTCAATTTTGTTACATTATTAATTTGTCTGCGCGCATTAATGAAATACTTCTTTTATTTTCTTTTACAGTTTGAATTATTTTGCATTTTATTATTACTAAGATTGTTTATTTATTTCTCTATAATTTAACTTCGCTTTCCCTTTAAATTTTTTTTCTTACATTACTTTGTTGCTCTTGAATTTTATTTTTTACTTTAGAGACAAAAATGGAAAATAATCTATTAAATGTTGCAACAGACTTTAGACTATTATAGTGAATATTCTAGAATTATAGCCTAACTATTCCCACCAATATATATATTATTTAACAAAGGTTATACACCAAAAAAATATAAATTGATAAAAAAAATCTGAAAGCTAAAATTCAAAAAGTAAAATTTAAAAGAGGTACACACAAAAAGTTAAAAAAATTTTAAAAATCAAAATCTTACAAAATGAATATTAGGAAATTTAAGAGAATATATATATATATATATATATATATATATATATATATATATATATAAATATATGCTTGTGTGTAAGTAATTCATATTTCCACACATGCACACATTTGTAATCCATTTCAGTAAAAAATTTAAGTAAAGACAAAGACATGAAAAGCGCCAATCTCTCATACTATTGTTAATGGAAGGGCTTACAAAAGATCTATTGTTAGAAAGTATTCTTAAGAAGAGAATACTTAATGCTCAACAAATTCTCTTGACAGAATACAAAAACCAATGTGATCTATCAACTGAATCAATTCTCTTATCAAGATAGTTATGGAAAAGACGACAAAAAACCCTTCCATTAACCTTCAGTTGTCACATCTAGTTATAGATTGGCATTTCGGTATCTCTCTCTCTCTCGGCATCATTCTCCTTCGTTCCAAATCTTCCCTTTCCTATAGGAAGAGAGAAGGGGGAAAAAAATCCCCAACTTTTTGCAACCCCGGGTAAAACTGTCTTTGACTCTTCGAATGACAGATGGCGATTTTGTTTTCTTATTTTATTTCCTAAAAAGGTCCGCCGGGTGGAAAAAACGGAGAAGTTTCTAAAAGACATTTAGATGTTATCTATATGGCATGAATGGGTTAGGGATTTTAGGACGTGATGGGGTTACGTAATTGAAAATACTTCCTCTGATGGCTTTCTATTCTACTCCTATTGGTCTTCACTGGATGCATCGACGCTTTATTAAGGTCTCTATCAGTTGTATGAGGAAAGTGTTAAATGGGTGTTCGCTGTTCACACCACATTCACTTTTAAATGGTTACTATTGTATACATATTTGATATTTGTAACAAAGATTATGTTGTTTATGTAGTGGTATGATTACAAAAAAAAGGAGAAAAAATCTTCACAATTAGTTTTATTTTTTTTTAAAAATTCTTTTTAACAATCTTTAATTTCGTTGTAATTTTAGCAATGGTTTTTTTTTAGGAAGATGGATAGAGAATGTGAATGAAATTAAGGGGAAAAAAGTGTGAATAAATATTTTTTTTATATTTTTAAATATATTTCAATAATATTTCGCTGCTTGTATCTTAACAGACGCTTGCTTCATCTAGTGTTATTGTTAGGTTCAAAAGATTTACTTTATGATTCCTTATAATTATATTTACATTCAGTTTTCGTTTAAGAAATACTTACATTGCTAAGATATATTTAATTTAATATTTTATCGGCTGATTTTATTTTAATATCCTAACACAGAATATTATTTTTTTCTTTAATAATTTATCGCTTGCCTTAGGTTCTTAGTATTTAATTTAATAATAGATTTTTATAACAGAATTGTCTGTATTTGTTCATTTTGTTGTTGACTTTGGTAATATTTTCTTCTTTTTTTTGTTCTTTAGAATGCTTTGCTTGCGTAAGTAAAGAATGCAATGAGAACTTGAAAAAAATGTTTTCCCCCCCCATTGTTGTTGATAGTAATTGTTTCTCAACACGCTCAGAAGTACACTTACTCTATGCTAACTATTATTCAGTTAAAATAATTTTACTTTTTTGAAACATTAACAGTTATTACTTTTAGCATAAATTTTGGATTATTCTAACAACTAAATCGCATGTGAAACTCGTCCTTCAATTTTTGCTACATCTTCGAAATTTCTTTCTCCTAAAACAATAATAGCTTAATATAATTGTAATAAACTGTAAACATTTATTTTCTTTTGATTTTTCGCAACACATTTTTGAATTCTCTGTATCAAATTTACTCTTGCGTGTTGGTACATTTGCAATGTGTGTCTAAATTTCAATAGGCATTTCGGAAATTAAGGCACTTGAGAATCAAGTGTTCAGTCGATCCTTTAACATTAATTACGTGAGAGATCTTTAATTTGCATAATTGGGATCGAGTCCGTGACAGATTAGCGATTTTGTCACATTATCCAACGTCAATAGTTTTAACAGGGATACCAAATATAAATCACATTTGATAAAAACTTAAACTATTCAAACGTGTATTTAATATGTGACATAATGACATAATTTCTGAAATCCAAAATCGTATTTCACTAACCAACAAAACGTCCTTTTGACTCCACTGTTCACTGAGGTCCCGTTATCTCTCCAGAAAAACAAAGCTTCTTATTTTTAGGACTCCCATTAGGTCAGTCCTAATGTAGGTCTAGGAAACTTGACTTCTAACTAAAAATGAGGAATACGAAATTGCAGTTTTTAATTCTCAGAAGTATTCCAGGCGGTGTCAAAGAAAATCGCCTATTTGGCGAATATGCTTTGATTCTAAAAGTTACAGAATTTTTAACGAGCCTGATATCATTCAATATATTAAATTAAAATGAATGAAAGGCTCTTTTCACATTATTAGAGTGGATGAGAAAAATTCAGTAAATAATTTTTTTGCATAACCCTTCACTTGTAGAAAAGAGGCAAATCAAAACTATGGTGGCTTGTTTCTTTTGAATCTGATTTTAAGGTGATTGTGGATAGGAACTGGAAGATTAAGGCAAAAGGCAAAATATCTTGGAGAATCAAAAGAATCTCAAAAGAAGATCTTAGACCACCCTCGGCTGTTGAATCAAATATGATGATTTAATGCGGATTTAGGAGAATAGTCTAGGTGTAATGAATTGAATAAAGGAGTGAACTGTATTTTTGAAGCAATAACAAAATTTATCAATAAAAATTGGCACCTATGTGCTTGCTATTATACATGAAATAATGTAATTTCGTTAAGAGCAAAAATCATGACCATACGTTCACGCTGCTAGTAAATTATACTGAAGACTTAAAATAAATTCCTAAGGAGTTATAAGAATGAACATATTTTCATATCGTTAGTAAAGATTGTACAAAAGATTAAATCATAAACAGCGACAAGAGTAACCATACGCTCATGTCTTTAGTACAAGTTTCCCTTGGATAATGCAAAACGTACCGAACAGTGAATTTATGCGCCTTCTGAACCTATGTAGCTGATACAAGTATCGTATAAAGTAAATTGTCCTTCTAGCAATCAAAAAATCAAATTAAGACATTGAACATTAATTTAATTAAATATTCTTACACTGATAAAAAAAACACATCACAAAAGAAAAATTGATACACTAGAGTTATAGTTAAAACAAATTGTGAAAAAAGCTTTTCTAGATGATTAAATATCTCTAATTTTTGCAGTATACCAAATCTGATGTGTGTATGCTTGTTAGTTGAATACCTCTTGCGTTTCGTGAACATTTTATTATACAGTATACTGTGTATAAAGATTTATAATATTGTGCAAACATGATATGTAATTTGCTAGGAAACAAGAAACATTGTTTTGAAATGAAAACGAACAATTGCAATAAACACTGGCTGAAAATTCAAGCAGAATCGTGAATCTTCAATGCGTACAAGTGAGTGAGAGATTGTAATTCAATTTCACTCCAAATCTTAATATCGAGTACAAGTCCAGTATAATGATGCATAGTTAAGCAGCCTCTTTCCTTGATGTCTCAAGAATTAACTCAACATCGTTATGTTACAGGCAGAAACGTGATTATCTGCAAAGAAAAATGGTGTCGTTCTGTATCCCATGTCTAACGTTCAATGCACCATTGCGAACACAAACGCTTGTGGTTTGGGGACAGAGGTAATCTCAGCAACGGACGCCTTTAAGACATTGCAATGTGCCGAAAACGATGCCGAATTGTACATTGGGACCACCTGCTTGGTTACCTCCTACACGATTAACAACTTCTAAGAAGAACAATTTGCATTCTCTATAGACAACTATTCTTCCTCAGTCGAACTCAGAAACGGGCTCGAATGACTTAGATATACTGACGCTTCTCACTCAAAACACCGGCCAATAAAGCAATTCCAAAATATCAAAACGACATTATGTTCTATTATTTATCGCTTCTTGGTGGCTCTAAAAGCGCCTGTAATATGCGTCTGCAGTGCACTGCAGTTTGCTTTTCTAAACTGCTGTTTGTAGAAAATGCAACACCATGAAGGAATCATCAGAATCAAATGAAATTCGCAGCAAATGTCAATTATAGGATATTATGCAAATTAATAAAGTTTCAGAGCCATCGCGCGTGCGCGGCGCGCGCAGCGCCCTCTGAATTGATGCTGAAAGCGTATAAATAAAGTGCTGTAGCGGGACGTTGAAAAAAGTCTATGATTATTTGTTAGTGGCAAACGTTTAGTGAGACCTGAGTATGCCTCCACGACGGAAGAATAAGAAATTCAAGCAACTTACGGAGTTTGAACGAGGGAGGATAATCGGCCTTCGAGAAGGAGGATTTTCCTATCGCGCAATAGCAGCTCGTCTGCAGCGGAACAGTTCCACAGTGATGCGAGTTTGGAAGCAGTGGACCGACGAGCACCGAACAACTCGAAAAACAGGCACTGGACGACAGAAGGTGACGTCAGAGCGCGATGATCGACACCTGCTCCGCATGGCGGTGAATGATCGCACAGCTTCCTCCAGGCAGCTGGCAGCACGTTGGTCTACTGCTACAGGTGTACAATTGTCGGCTTCGTCAATTCGTCGTCGTCTGCTGCGCCGTGGATTGCGTGCAAGGGTGCCTTTATACAGGATTCCCCTCACGGCGAATCATCGACGGCTGCGTCGGCAGTGGGCTCTTGAGCACAGAGACAGGCGAGCTGATTGGCACCAAGTTGTCTTTTCAGATGAATCACGCTTCAATTTGTGGACCCATGATGGCCGTGTTCGTGTTAGACGTTATGCCGGTCAACGCTGCCTTCCTGAGTGTATTATTGAACGACATAGTGGTCGAACACCCGGAGTTATGGTCTGGGGTGCGATTTCGTATCATGGACGATCCAATTTGATACGAATTGAGGGTAATCTCAATAGCAACAGGTACGTCCGTGAAGTGCTACAGCCCGAAGTCGTTCCTTTCCTTCAAGGCATCCCTGGAGCTATCTTTCAGCAGGATAATGCACGCCCACATGTTGCGCGGACTGTTCGAGACTTCTGTTCAGCACAACGCATGCAACTTCTTCCTTGGCCTGCTTATTCATCGGATATGTCGCCTATTGAGCACGTATGGGATATGGTTGGTCGGCGTCTCGCTCGTGATCCGCGTCGTGCAGTTTCCAAAGATGAACTTTGGTTGCGCATACAAGCGATATGGAATTCTCTTCCTCAAGCAGATATTCAACATCTGTTTGACTCCATGCCACGTCGTATAGCAGCACTTATTGCAGCGCATGGTGGCTGCACCAAATACTGATTTCGGACGCTTAATTTGTTTCTTTTGTTTTGAAAATTTCATCATTTATTTGCATCAGTACAAGTCGTTTCTGCATTAAATTTCATTTGATTCTGATGATTCTTTCATGGTGTTGCATTTTCTACAAACAGCAGTATATAATTGTATATGAACGGTGAAAATTTCACACGGTTTGATTACTTCCTTCATAATGCTATAATTTGGGTGCCCAACAGTATAAATGATTATACTTAAATAGGCATTTAAGCAACTGTATATTTATAATTATTTTTTACGGCAGGAAATGAATATTAGCTGAATAGCATAGCTTAAAATACTCTTACAGCTTATTCTGAATTGAATGTTTCATGCAGGATATATCCTATTTTCAAAATATTTCGAATCCTACAATAATGGTTATTGATATAGAGTTATTAATGTTTGACTTACATTTTATAACAGAAGGTTTTTACATTGAATGTCGTCAAACTTGGTCACTGTAACAAAAATGTTTCTGTTTTACCTTCGTTTTTTTTTTATTATAAGGAATGCAAGAGAAATGAATACGTGTCTAGTTACGTCAGAGTCTAGCAACTTAAGTTATTGATATTGAAGTTTTTGAATTCCCTTTATCAATTTTTTTTACAACATATATTATTTTAGAATGAGAAGTAATTTAAATACTTACTAAGTTTATGGTTAATAAGAATTTACTTTATCTGTAGTATATATATATATCCAAATACAGTTTCTTTTAATTTTCTTTCTGTGAGATTTTAAGACATATTTTCTTTTGTCAAGTATTTATTCTTCAATACATATTCTTTAAGAAATGTTTCTATATATTTATCGCTTGGCTTTTAATTTCCTCAAAAGTAAAATGTACTTGGAGAAAGCTTGGAGCGTACTTATTCTACTTGGAGAAAGTAATCTAAAAAAACTAATTTGTTATTATTTTACTATCCTGACTATACAGGTGAATTCTAAGCATATGGGCTTTTAACAATTTTTTTCTTATAAAAAAATCTAACTAATTGGCATTTTACGAGTTTCTACATTTTTTTTTTTGTTACTTAAGAAGCTCTTCATATCTGAAAAAAAGATTTTTTTGAAGTAACTTTGCATTGTTCGAAGTCTTTTTTTTTCTTCCGGAAGCGGGATTTATTTATTTAGTGTAGATGGATCGATGATGTGTGTTTATTATGTTGTGTTCGATTTTGTTCTTCTTCATTTCTCGAAACACTCCCCCCCTACCTCTGTCTTGTGTTACATTTGAAACAAATTTTAAACTTATAAGCTGAGTAAAGATATCAATTTCTCTTTTAGAAATATGAATGTCATGTTTTATTTCTTAATACTTATAACTGTGGATAAAACGTTTTCCATACAATGTATTTTCTTAATTATTCAGCCAAGAAAACAAATAAAGGCACAAAATTCAACAACTTTTTAAATTAAAAAAAAATCTTTTTGATTCTCTAAGGATTACAGATTAAAAAACCGCATAATTTTGCTTGTTCATCAGAAACTTATGCTTATACAATCATTCGTAATCCTCAAGAATATAGCAAAAGCAGTTAAATATATATACCGCATGAAAAGAAATCAATTTGTATATTATAACATTAAAAAAAATGTATGATTTCTGCTCGTTTTGATTTTTTTTTACTAACAAGTTATTCCAAAAACTAATATATCTTTCACAATTTTAATTAAGTAAAATAATTTGATATGAAATTAGCTTACTTTTACTATGTATAGAACGAATGAAATCTAAAGCGCAAATATTTATGTTTAGAATTAAGATTTATATCTGTATTATATTTTTTTAATTTGAAAATAAAACTAAGAAAGGTAGTTCTATAATTATTTTAGATGATTATTTACAGTTATCTGCACATCGTACGCTTTGCATTAATGATGGATTTTAAAGTTGAAATAAAATGAAAATAATTTCATTGAATAAAACTGCTAAAAACAAAATTAAGTCATATATCATGGATAGCGTTTTCCCTATTTAAAAATGATCAAGTTTATAGAACATTTAAAAAAGAAATTGACTGTTCTAATAGTCACTAATTTTTTTGTGTGTGCATTGTTATTTCATTAGTTTATATTTGTACTCTTATTTATTTTATTGTGTTATTGTTATTTTTTATTATATCTTTTGTTAAATTTTTGATTAGTTTTTTTAAAAATTACATGCAGTGTAACATATGAAAAGCTTCAAAACTATAAAAATTCCTATAATCCATTTTCTTTTTTAAGAATCCTTTAGGCTAAATCATTCATTAAAATAGTAATAATCATGTAATAAATTCATATAAGAAATTGATGATTGTACGACCAGCTAGTATTTTAAAAATGTTCCACAAACTTCGTCATTTTACAACGTTTTTACAACGTTTTTCTGAATTTCACTTGGTGTGTGTGTGTGTGAGCGTGTGTGTCATCAAATTTTCGATCGTTAATTTAACCAACTTCCCATTAAGCTAGAGCTTTGAAATTTTGGGAATCGTTCGTACTCGCCTAACAATGCAATATTTAGACGTTTGCGACAAGTTTTAACTAATATTTCAATAATTTTAATGTCAAAATATTCTTTCCTCTCGGCGCTTTTAGGATTGAGAAAAAAATTTCTTTCCCCCTCTGGGAGCACCGGGCACTCCCCACGCTGCATGAGGTATCGTAAGCCTTTTGTACTCACAAAGGGGAGATACTATCTCCCCTTTACTATCTCCGAGATAGTAAGGGTTGCTGACTTTTAGTCAGTAATCATTCGCAAGAAAGGAAGTTTCCAATATTTGGCACCATATCTTATCACAAGAATTTATTCTGAATTCTGGTTCCCATTTTTTTTTAATAAAATGACTTACAAACTTTCAAATGCATGTTCTAATTTTATGAGTATTATGAATTTTTTAATACTCTCACAAATGTCTCTTTTTAAATAAATTTTAAAGTTAAAAATAACTAACAGTTTTAACTAATAATTCAATAATTTTCTCTAATAAACTTTGCCACCATATAAAAACGTTGGTTTTTATATCGAATTATTTAATACTACGGAAGTAGGAAAAATACTGTGGGAAGTGATCTCCTTAAAATTTTAGAAAACCTTAGAAAACGAGAAAGAGAAGTTATTTAATCTAAGGAAAATTGAAGAAAATTGTCACTAGTCTTCTGAAATAAAAAGGAATGATCGTATACAAAATGGTACATTCGTTTAGATATACTCACTCTAGCATTTCCTCTTTCTTTCCTATAAACTAAATTTTGCATGTTACTTTTTTCAATTTTCCAACATCTAATACTGGTTAGAAAAATTATCAAAAAGATGAAATTAAGGTTATTACTTATTCAATGAAATGAATGCAATTTTTGTTTGTAGGTATTGTTGATGAATCCAAGGCAAAAAAGATAAGTTATCAAATAAAAATAGTTTATAGCAACAAGTAGGTTGTATCGGTTTTACTTTTGTTGTATGATTATCATTTGCTTTTCTTTACTCCTAAGTGTCTTATTAAATTTTAAATATTTTAACATTTATTTGTAGAAATGCTCTGATAAATAAACGCTGAATAAATTAATAAAACATTCAATTTAAAACAGCAAAATCCACCAAGAATAATTTTTCTTAATATACTGGAATCTTAAGAATGTGTATTAGTTTTGATGATGAGGTGATGAGGACGACACTCTAGTTCGTACCTCCATCTGAAAATTTTCAAACCACATCCCCCGGTGTACTTGTATTCTCAACAGGATTAACAAGTATCAGCCCCCCAACACGAGAGTTTTTAGTGACATCAAGACTCCAATCCATAATTCGACGGAAGCTAGGTCGGCTTTGAGCTCGCGACTATGAATACTCGGCCACGTAAAATTATTGAATCTTTCCTTTTAAATATTAAAATTTTCTGATCATAAATCAATTGCAATATTGTCGAAAGTGAACTTAAAATAATAGAATAAAATGTAAGAATACGATAGAAAATTATGCAAGGCAGACAAATAAAGTTCAAAAAAACAAAGATAGAGCTTTGCATGTACATTGTTCTGATCTAACAAGAAAAAAAAATTATTTTGTGTAACCAGAATTAAAATTCCAACCCTTACACGATCAAATAAATAATAAACTAAGAAAATGCAATAATTCTTAATTTGTTTGTGTACATCAGTTTAATGACTCGAGCATCTCAAAATTTTTCTGATGCATCAATACGAAAATTTTATTTTTTGTCTAAAATCAGATAAGAAAAATACGACATGAAAAAACCACTATTTATTTATCGAAGAGATTTTAAAAGTAAACTTTTCTCCTCTAGCGTGAAGTAAAAATGTTTTTGCGTGTTATGTGTGGCACGAATACTAGTAGTTGCCAACTTTTATTTTAGTATAACATTTTAAACAAAAAGAAAAAAAAAAAAAATGTTCAGCGAAACTAAAATCTTTCATTTCAAATATGTTTTTTTTTTTTTAATATGAAATGCATTTCTTTGAAAGATTTACACTGAAAAATCGTCACATTCTCAATACCTCATGTCAAATATTCTCTCCTCCCCTCCCGTATCGTGTTGAGTCACTTTCATAACAAATTTAAGTATGAATCATAACAGAATGTGTTATATAGCACAATAAATTGATAAGAATTCTTGAATATATAATATTAATTTTAAATTTTGCAGTGTATATTTGTTCAAAAATAAAATAATTTAAAGCAATTATAAATAAATTTGAAAAAATCTTACGAAAACGATAAAATTATCACGTTACTTTTAATAACTATAATAAGTTTCACTTATGCATAATTAAACTACGGGAAGTAGCAGGAGTATGATAGCAAAATCTTTTGCCTAGTCTTATTATTATTATTATTATTATTTTAATTTTCAATGATACTTTCTCAATACTGATTAAAAATCTAAATAAATATATTTAAAAAAAATCTAACAAAGTATTCGTAATTCTCAAATGAATAGTATAATAAAGGTAAGATATATCTTCGGATAAGAATAATAGCAATTAATCTAAAGAAATAGAAATAAAAAAGTTGCAGCCAAAAGAAACGCACAAGATTAAAAAAAAAAATTACCCAGTACAATGCTTGAATTCACGTCAACAGCAATGGCTGATAATATATTTAATATTCAAAGAAATGCAATACACAACATTAATCTCTTTTCTTAATTACATCAAATAGGTCCGTTATACATTAAATTAAGTAGTGCACGTTGCACCAGTACTCTGCAAAGCTTCATAACCAATTTTCGAGAAATGAACATGAGCGCAATAGATGAAGTAGGATTAACAAAAATAAACAAATAAAATAACTGATTAAACGTAAAACTGAAAATTGATCAAATCTCTCTCACACAAATATTTCATTTCTTTGTCTTTATTAGCCGTCTTCATTAAACATCAAAAAATACAGAAATTACCCCCCTATTATTTGAAATGTTCTTTGAATACATGGGTTTTTTTTTTTCACTTACGAGAGTTATGTAAAAAAAACAAGAACAATTAATTCAACATTAGAATTAATTAAATGGAATACATCATATGAGAGGGGAGGGACGGTGGAACGAAGAAAACGAGAGAGTATTAAAATACGTTTTTCCCCTGAATTTTAGTAAAATCAGAACATATTGCAGAAAGCTTCTTACAGTGGTCAAGGGTTCGAAACACCGCCGGCACTCCAAGGTCAACTCTCTTTCCCACTCCACAGGGTCGAAAACCATCAACACCGAATTTTTTTTAATATTCAATTAGTTTTTTTTTTTCTATTAGAAAAAAAGTTTTCCAGTTTTGATCACTTTTTTCGGTAATAGGCAAATGTAACCTTAACAAAAGATGCATTTAATATAGTTTTTTTTAGATACTGTAAAGAAGAAAATATTACTTAAAATATTTATAAATTTCCAGTACTTGTCAACAATTTTAAGCACAGTAAAGAAATTTTTAACAAAGATTTTTTATAGTAAAAATAATTAATTTTCTTTCTCCAGCAAAACACTAAATCACATTAAAAAAGAAAAAAAAGACATATTTGACTGTGAAAATCATTACACATACAAAAAACATATTTTTGAGAAATATATTTATCAAAGGAATGAAAAAAAGTCAAAATCCCACTGAATTTACATGGTAAAAATTGAATTGAAACAAATTTGTGCAATTATCTATCTCTAACATCAAAAATTATTTAAAGAGAGAAATTCTTAAATTATTTGGTGACATTTTTGTGTGTTCTTCACTAACAAGGATTAGATACTAAACACGTTTCAATCGTTTTCCAATTTTAAAGCATTCACTTTCTTTTTATTAAACAAGTTTTTTATTCTTGTGTTAGAAAAGAGCTTCTATGATTCAAATTTTGCTTCAAATCCGTAAATTTAAAACAATCTCGTTACTTAATATAATGTAAAATTGTAGCTTATTCTGAAAATTTATTCAAATATTTTACATCGAAAATATATGTGATGTGTTTCTAAATAATTCCTATTAATTTAATAATCTTTCCCTATTAATAATTAAGTTCAAATCCAATACTTCAAATGCTTCATTTTATCCAAGATTATAAGAAATTGATTGGAAACATTTCTCTTTGAATTTTAAATCACTGAACCAATGAAGAAAAATTAAAAAACAAGACTAATGTTCAAGTCTGTTATGATTCAAATGAAACAAGTTAAATGAACATTTTTAATTGTGGGTCTCTAACATGTGGAACACAGTAGCCGAATGGTCATGTTCGCTAATTGGCTGCGAGTATTATTTTTGAGAGTCCGAATCGTGATGCCACAAAAGGTCCACCGTATAGCAGGGCTGATGCACGTTAAATATGCTGAAGTCCCAAGTCCTCGCGATGCAGTGTGAATGTTTGGAGTCAGCAGTATCAGCTTATAGGTGTCGTCTTCGTCATTTGACGGAGGTTCAAAATTACAAGGTCCGTCACTAAGGCCCTCGTGTTACTTCTCAGTGTGGCGTTAATAAAAATATGCTATCACATTCAGATATGGTGTTAAAAAAATCCACAGACTTAATTAAACTTGATATAACTCTTAATAAACTCGATCTGGGTTACCGACAGTGTTAAATAGCATTTCTGTAAGTAATTTTAAAAAAGAAAAAAGAAATAATTCATATCGGCGCGTTACATATTGACTTTTAGTTTTAAATTGATAAGTAATGAAAACGAAATAAATAGCTTATGAACTAAGAATTCAATGTGAGACACTTGTGTCATACATGCGCAATTTAACCCGTTCAGGACAGTGATCACGAATATGTGATCGAGCAATTCTCCCTTCACGACTCAGGATATCATGTATGTGAAGGGCGTTTCCGTGCCACAGGGGTCATGATCACACTGGTGTGATTTAAAATTGGAACGTTTCGTTTGAACTTTAAGCGGCCATTAGATGGCGGTTGAAGTTCGTTATATTTTGAAATATTAATCCACAAAGTATTGACCTTCAATTCCCGCTTTTGTTTATTTTTTTTCCGGTTGGATCAGGTGAATTTGAAATTTAATACAATTGCTTTTGTTCGCTTTTTTTTTTTGGTAGGATTGCACATTTAAAAGTTTAATATTTACTGCACACTAGTAACTGTGTTTTTCTTTATATTTTGACGGAGTGGGTCGAAAGGATGAAATGTTCATTGATTAGGTTGGGAGTAGATTTATTGTTCGCAGGATGATATTTAGCATGGTTTTGGATCAGTTTTATCTTTGCTATCATGGCGAAAAGATTGAAATATCTGTATGAAAATTCAAGGAGGCAATGTCTTGAATGCAAAAAAAAGGTTCCCTAAAAGAAAAAAAAACGCAAGCTGACATATAAATGCAAAATTTGCAACGTAGGGCTTTGTTCTGAACAGTGTTTCGAAATGTTTCATAAGCTTCAAAAATTTTAAGTGTTATTAAATGATTTTATTTCATATTTTTTATTCAGTTCTCTAATATTTTACTTACATTTTAAAAACTCGTAAATTAAAAAAAAATATAATTTATATCGTTGTTATTTTCACTGTTTATTATTTTTTTTTTTATCAAAATGTATATAATTTCTTTAAAATTCGTAATTATTTTTTAAATATCACAAAAATTTTACTACCGTATATTTAGTAACTATCAATGATAATAATCTGTAAGTTTTAACATATTTAATCGCAGGGATGATTTTATATAATTTTTTATATGAAATCAGGCTTAGCGAAGAAAATCATCAGGTCCCGTGCGTGGGTACACTCGCAGAGCGCGCAGGCCTGGGGAAGCAGTTCTTTCTCCTTTCTCCGGACTTGAATAAGTTAAGGAGCTTTAGGAATAAACATAGAGAGGAGAATCAACAAGGGGTCAGAGAAATAAAAACTTTCATTTAATGCTGTTTTAGGAATTCGAACCAGATTCGTTCATCACATAAAAGTAAGTAGTTACTACATATACATTAATTTCATATAATATGGTAGGCCGCTGTAGACTGCCGTTCATGGTCGCGGACTTGCGACTTTCGTTGTTTTAGTCAAGTCATCGGTTGAAACCTTGATGTCACAAAAGATCCGCTCTGTACCGAGGATGATACATGTCAAATCCGGTAAAGGTTTCAAATCCTCCAGAACGCGTGGTGTGGAAGTTCGGCGAGGGAGGTTCCAACTCAGAAATCACCCTCGTCACTTAACCGAAGTTCAAAAGAACAAATTTAGTCACCAACATTTTTTGTATTGTTTTTCAGTGCGATGTTAATAACAATCAATGAAATCTGACATGTGGAGAAAAGGGGGGGGGGGGAGCAACGAAAAGGAATAGACGTATTTAAATTTTAACATTAATTCTCTTTAAAAATGTCACAAAAATATATTTTTATACATTGCTTTCCATTGAATTCATTTAACTATAAAATATGCCGGTGCTGACTTAATGACATATTATTTTATCAAGAACCAGATCCTGGTTATAAAAAGAATAATAATAAAACATGTTTTGCTTTTATGCTCCTATAAAAGCTTTCATAACATACATTTTTCTTCTGATCCTTATCTATCAATATCTATTCAACTGAAACAACACCAAGCACTAAACATGAATTTTATTGATACCGCGAAAGAACTACATATATAAGAATGCTTCCAAGTATCAATCACTAAGCACTGTACAAGATATACGAAAAAGTTCGCAATGTAGGTCATCACAATCCAATGCAAGTGGATTTATACGCAGCAAATAATTAAGGAATACCATTATCTTATCTTTCTAGCACAGGAACTATACTTTACCTTGAAGAACGGCGTAATAACTCGTTGTTAAGGTAATTTATTTCTGTTTTGGTTCCATCGTAAGATAGTAAGAAAAGATTCATCAATCATTCAAAAGGAATATTGGTTTTTTTTTGCTCGTCCAACATCACTTTAACTTGCTTTGGTGCTAAATGATGTGCTTAGGGCATTTCAAACTATTTGCCACTTTTCAATCATTTCGTTATGTGATTGTTCGGCCTCTTTTGAAATAATGGGATTATGAATTGCGATCTATAGATTTTTATGTCCAATACTTATGAGCAATTTGTATTCAAAGGGATAGTTTTATCATCAAACCACAGAGTTTGTGAATGTTTTCTAACGTGTAATTTAAATAATTATCTGAAGGCTTAGTGACAATTTAAATACTACTATTTTTAACTCTTGCTGAGATAAGAAAATAAGCATTAATTTAATTGTAACAAGCAAATAATTTTCTTTACATATTGGAAAATTAATCCACCTTTAATTTAATTCTATTCATTTCAAATAATACAATATTTGAAAAGAAATACGTACAAATAAATTGTTCGCAGAAGTTAAGAAATTATTAATGAGTGTTTAACTATTCGAAAATTATTTTCTATTTTCAAAAGATTTACTTGTTTTCGTAAAATTAAACACACACATATATACATATATATATATATATATATATATATATATATATTTAGTGTGTGTATGTGTGTTAATTCCTCAGAGGCAGATTAAGATAATTTTTGTACACAAATTATAAATTAGATGACATAATTTTTGTAAATAAATTGTTTTTCTTCATGAAAATTCACAGTTCTTAAAATGTAGAAAAATAAAAATAAGTAATAGATTAATTAAGAAATTGTGTATATGTTATATGTACATCAATTACGAGTGTTATTTAAATATTAATTATAAAATTGCATGTAATTTACTATTACATTATGATACTGAATATAACACCGAAAGACTAATTAATTATAATAAAATAAAGGAGTAATTTTAAAAAGTTGGTATTTTAAAGTAATTAAAATTTGTAATTCATATTGACGAGTTATCAAACAATGCAATTTGATATATTAGTTTGAAATAAAGAAATTTTACAGCATAAAAAATATTTCTTTACTTTATATATTCGTATAGTCTGAATAATTATAAAATCTACTTATTTTCTCTTAATTTGCTCAGTAATTATTGGTTATCTTTCAAAACACACTAAATTAAGAACTGCATATTATGATGATTTTCAAATTTTTTAAAAAAGATAAGTTTGTAATATCCTCGCATTTCTTTAATTTTAAATGAGTTAATTAAATTAAGATATTTCATCAAGTATTAAGCAAATAAAAATATCAGTTTAATTTAAATAATTGATTAGTATACATTATTCTTGAAGAGAGTGTACTTTTCTCATTCTGAGTGATAATTATCACATGAAAAATAAATTTTGTAATTATTAAATATTCTTATACTGAATCAACGAGATTTAAAAATGTGAGGGTAAATATGCATATGAAATTTTTGCTTTTTCTTCATAGTATGAATCAATCAAAATCAAAAATATTTTGTATGATAAACATCTTATTTAAGCGAAATGCTAGTTCCAAATCATTTCATGGTTGATATCTTTATTGTAAAATGCCTTGATCTCTTTGGTCATGCAGGATCATACTGTTTTCTTAATAACAATACTTGCAATATAACATTATATTATCGATAAAAGCACTAGTTATCTAATCTCTTTTTTTAAAGAAATGATCAAATTTATAGCTTGAAATTTTCTAACCAAAAGCATTAGCTTCTTTAGTATGATACAGAAATATATTTTAAAATCTGAGTAAGGCAGTAGAAAAATAATTACTAAAAATAATGTCTCTCTCAATTTTCTTTTTTGTAAGTAATTCAATTCTACAGTTCGAAACTTGAATTCGTAATTGACAAGTAGTAGTTTTTTTTTCCTAACGTTGAATTTCTAAAAATTGCTTTCTTTTTATTTTACTTTGACCGCTTGTTAATTAGGGGAAAGGTCATCTTCTTAGATAATTTACAATCACTTTGTGTCAAATATTTTGATATGTTAGTATAACTGATAGATATTTCAAAATATTGGATATTATGAATAAAATTATATTTGATCTTTGTTTTTATAGGGAGAAAGCTGGTCTTTAGTTAACTGAATTCTATTAACTGAGTGTAAAGATATTTCGTTACATTCTCTGTTCTGGTGATAAGCAGATATATAAGATCGCTTCAAAATTGTTTGCGTTCAAAATAGAGGGTCCTTTGTTGTGAATTCGTTGATATATAATTTTAACTGTTTTAATCACTGTAAAACTTTTGTAACCACTAAATAAATCTAAAATAAAAACCTTGAAAAGATGGAATTGCGAACTCAAGAACTTAAGCCATTTGGGTAATGATCTTAATTTATCTGAGCCATTAAAATATCTTTAAGTAAAGAATAAATTTGCTTATGTGATGCAAGTTAAAGAGTAGAATTTACCACTAGTTCTTAACTTCGAGTTAAGTGCAATAAGAACTTATTACTTACTGGGTAAAAAAAGGTGGAAAAAGAAGAAAGAAAAGAAAAAGGAAACCAAAAGTCAAATGAGTGAAACTGACCTTTTCACAAGATTTATTTATTCGAAGAAAAATTTTCAACAGATATAATGGAACAATCGTTCAAAGAAAGAATACTGAAATTCAGTATCTATCCTTAAGAATAAAAAGAATTTAAAATGTTCTTCAGAAACAGAAATAGAAAAAAATGTTATTTAAATACATTTTAAGAATCTGAGTTTAGTCTAGAAGCTTAAGACATACACTCAGAAAAAAAAAAATAATTACGTGGGTTAAAGTGTGTGAAAAACTGAATCTTAATTTGTTTGTTAAAGTGCAAGATCACAGCTCTCATCCCCTCATCCCATGTCTATCGCTGCATGAGCATACCATAGCATTGTATTATTCGGAAATTAAACGTGTGTCAAAAATTCCTCCGATCGCGGGCGATGAAAAAAGTGGACTAAAATACAGGTGAAACTTTTGCCCTGGAAAGAAGACATGCATGAACATAGCAGGATTAATAAAACTATGAAAAATTTAGCAATCATCTATGCATATCTGTGCTTACAACAAAGCTACTTTTTTTTGGGATGGATGATAACCAGTGACGAAAAGTGGAATACTTATGAAAACATCGTAACAAAAAAAAATTGTTAACCTGGACAACATACCTTCCATCTTTCAGCTAAGCTTAAGCATAAATATTGCATTTCTCTCTATATATATATTAGAGGGACATCTAAAAGTTATATGTTCCCAGTTTTGAAACTAATAATAAACAATTGCAGATATATTAGCAAATTGATGGTTTAAATAAAAAACCAAGTCCGCAATTTTTAGTTGGAAACATATTATGCTGCATCAAATAATGCCAGATCGCATGTTATATTGGCGACTAGTCATAAAGAATTAAGAATGAGCTGGAAAATTTTTGTCCCATCCATCATACTCTTGATCTAGGACCCACCGATTATCTTGATTCTCTTCCTGCAAAATTTCGAAGGAAAAAATTCAAAACTAGACC
>BMAW01123428.1:31201-123224 GCA_019974015.1 Nephila pilipes
TGCAGCGGAACAGTTCCACAGTGATGCGAGTTTGGAAGCAGTGGACCGACGAGCACCGAACAACTCGAAAAACAGGCACTGGACGACAGAAGGTGACGTCAGAGCGCGATGATCGACACCTGCTCCGCATGGCGGTGAATGATCGCACAGCTTCCTCCAGGCAGCTGGCAGCACGTTGGTCTACTGCTACAGGTGTACAATTGTCGGCTTCGTCAATTCGTCGTCGTCTGCTGCGCCGTGGATTGCGTGCAAGGGTGCCTTTATACAGGATTCCCCTCACGGCGAATCATCGACGGCTGCGTCGGCAGTGGGCTCTTGAGCACAGAGACAGGCGGGCTGATTGGCACCAAGTTGTCTTTTCAGATGAATCACGCTTCAATTTGTGGACCCATGATGGCCGTGTTCGTGTTAGACGTTATGCCGGTCAACGCTGCCTTCCTGAGTGTATTATTGAACGACATAGTGGTCGAACACCCGTAGTTATGGTCTGGGGTGCGATTTCGTATCATGGACGATCCAATTTGATACGAATTGAGGGTAATCTCAATAGCAACAGGTACGTCCGTGAAGTGCTACAGCCCGAAGTCGTTCCTTTCCTTCAAGGCATCCCTGGAGCTATCTTTCAGCAGGATAATGCACGCCCACATGTTGCGCGGACTGTTCAAGACTTCTGTTCAGCACAACGCATGCAACTTCTTCCTTGGCCTGCTTATTCACCGGATATGTCGCCTATTGAGCACGTGTGGGATATGGTTGGTCGGCGTCTCGCTCGTGATCCGCGTCCTGCAGTTTCCAAAGACGAACTTTGGTTGCGCATACAAGCGATATGGAATTCTCTTCCTCAAGCAGATATTCAACATCTGTTTGACTCCATGCCACGTCGTATAGCAGAAGTACGTCGTATACTTATTGCAGCGCATGGTGGCTGCACCAAATACTGATTTCGGACGCTTAATTTGTTTCTTTTGTTTTGAAAATTTCATCATTTATTTGTATCAGTACAAGTCGTTTCTGCATTAAATTTCATTTGATTCTGATGATTCTTTCATGGTGTTGCATTTTCTACAAACAGCAGTATATAAATACAGAAAAAAAAGTAAAAAAGAAGTTTTAAAGCAAATTATTCTGAAGTACTTACAAAAAACCCCATTTTTTTAATATTAATACATGCAAAATAAAACAAGAGTAACTATAACATACAAAAAAGTGTATTTATATAGTTCAAAATTTAAAAAAATGCACTTAACTAAATTATACAGTATTAAAATAAAGCTCAAAGTACAACTAGGTTCAAAATACCACAAAATAAAAAAGGAATAATTTTTTTTAATTCAGTTTTTATTAACGTCGCACTAGAAATAACACGAGGGCTATTGGCGACGGACTTCGTAATTTTGATCCACGGTCAAGTGACGAGGACGACACCTCAGCTGCCCCCCTCTCCTAACTTCCACACAAAGTCACGGGAGGACTTTAGGCCCCGTCAGATTTCACGTGCATCAGCCCTGGATACACGGCAGATCTTTAGCAGCCCGCGACTGAACGTAAACCGCCAGCCACGAATCCAAAGCCATTACCACTAAGCTACCGCGGCCGCTAAAAATAATGAATGAAAAAGAAAAATAAGTATATATAGACTAATAAATACAATACAGACTAGTGTTTCTCAAACTTTTTTTTACTATGCCCCTATATTTCAAAATCAAAAATATTTTGTATGATAAACATCTTATTATAACTGAAATGGCTATTTCAAATCATTTCAATGATTTGAATTACTTTGTTGTAAAATGCCTGATCTCTTAGTCTACGGGGATCATACTGTTTTCTAATAACATACTTGCAATTAAAATTTAATTATTTATCGATAAAAGCACTAGTTATCCAGAATTCTCTTTTTAAAGAAATGATCGAATTTTAACTTGAAATTTTCTAACCAAAAGCATTACTTCTTTAGTATGATGACAGAAATATATTTGTAAAAATATTCGAGTAAAAGTGTATAAGAAAATAATTACTTTAAAAATAATGTCTCTCAAATTTTTTCTTTTGGTAAGTAATTCAATTCTACAGTTCGAACGAATTCGTAATTTGAAAGTATAGTTTTTTTTTTTTTTTTCCTAAAGTGAATTTTAAAAAAATTGCTTTTTTTTATTTTCTTTGACCGCTTGTTAATTAGGAAAGCACATTCTTTAGAAATAATTTAAAAATTTTGTGTCAAATATTTTGATATGAGTAGTAACTGATTGATATTTTCAAAATACTGGATATTATGCCAATAAAAATTATATTTGATCTTTGTTTTTAAGGGAGAAAGCTGGTCTACTTTAGTTAACTGCAATTCTACTAACTGAGTGTAAGACTATTTCGTTACATTCCCTGTTCTGGTGATAACAGTATTAAGACGCTAAAATGCTTCAAAATTTGCTGTTCAAAATAGAGGGTCCTTTGTTGAATTCGTTGATATATAATTTACCTTTGTTTAATCACTGTAAAACTTTTGCTTAACCACTAAATAAATCTAAAATAAAAAAAATAACGAAAAGGTAAATTGCGAACTCAAGAACTTAAGCCATTGGGCAATGATCTTAATTTATCTGAGCCATTAAAATATCTTTAAGTAAAGAATAAATTTATCTTATGTGATGCAAGTTAAGAGCAAATTTACCACTAGTTCTTAACTTCGAGTTAAGTTGCAATAGAACTTATTACTAAGGTAAAAAGGTACGGAAAAAGAGAAGAAAGAAAAGAAAAAGGAAACCAAAAGTCAAATAGTGAAACACGATATTTTTCACAAGAATTTATTTATTCGAAAGAAAAATTTTCAACGAATGTATGGAACTTTAATCGTTCAAAGAAGAATACTGAAATTCCAGTATCTATCCTTAAGAATAAGAGTTAAATGTTCTTCAGAAACAGAAATAGAGAAAAAAAAATATTATTTAAATACATTTTTAAGAATCTGAGTTTAGTCTAGAAGCTTAAGACATACACTCAGAAAAAAAAAATAATTACGTGAGTTAAAGTGTGTGAAAAACTGAATCTTAATTTGACACTGTTAAGTGCAAGATCCACGCTCTCATCCCCTCATCCCATGTCTATCGCTGCATGAGCATACCATAGCATTGTATTATTCCCGAAATTAAACGTGTGTCAAAAAATTCCAGCTCGATCGCGGGCGATGAAAAGTGGACTAAAATACGAGTGAAACTTTTGCCCTGGAAAGACATGCATATGAACATAGCAAGTTAATAAAAACTATGAAAAATTTGCTTAATCAAATCATCCTATGCATATCTGTGCTTACAACAAAGCTACTTTTTTTGGACTGGATGATAACCAGTGACGAAAAGTGGAATACTTATGAAAACATCGTAACAAAAAGAGCGTACCGTTAACCTGGACAACATACCCTTCCATCTTTCAGCTAAGCTTAAGCATAAATATTGCATTTCTCTCTCTATATATATATATTAGAGGGACATCTAAAGGTTATGTGTTCCAATCGTTTGAAACCTAATAATAAACTCAGTACGGAGAAATACTCTTAGCAAATTGATGGTTTAAATAAAAAAACCAAGTCCACCAATTTTGAATTTGAAACATATTATGCTGCATCAAAATAATGCCAGATCGCATGTTATATTGGCGACTAGTCATAAAAGAATTAAGAATGAGCTGGAAAATTTTGTCCCATCCATCATACTCACTGATCTAGGACCCACCGATTATCTTGATTCTCTTCCTGCAAAATTTCTTTGAAGGAAAAAATTCAAAACTGAACCAGATGTTAACCAAACTTTTACCGTTGATATATATATGTGTGTGTGTGTACTTTTATTGAAGTCAAAAGTTTTTCATTTTGTTTTGCTTCAATATTCATTTCATACTTGAGCATTTTTGAATGACGAGTTACATTTTTTTCATTTTGAGTATGTGATATACATCTTGAAGCTTAAAGAAAATTCCGTCTTACTACTCACATATTTTAATCTTCATTTCTTTGAATTTTTGTAAGTAATTTTTATATTTTGATTTGTTGATAATTTTTAGTATTATAGATTTTATTTTTGTAGATTTTATCGCTGAACTTTTTTGCATTTTTTAATCATTGAACTCTTTTGAAATTTGGATTTCCCAATTCAGCCTACCAAGAATTATAGATTTTATTTTTGTAGATTTTATCGCTGAATTTTTTTGCATCTTTTAATCATTGAACTCTTTTGTAATTTGGATTTCCCAATTCAGCCTACCAAGTCGCAAAGGGGGAAGGTTGGTACCATTAAACTAGTTTAACCCCGCTTATTCGGTCCTCAGCCCGATATTGCTTTTTGGATTTTGCTATTGGATTTTTGTCTTTTTAAATATTTTAAATTATTCTTTCGTAAATTTTCAGTATATATATATATATATATATATACACGTAATGGTATTTACAAATTACATTCGTGATGGCAAGAGGTTTATAAGTGAAAACGGAAATTACAATGTATAGTAAATATTAGTAAAAATGTATCATTTTCATTCATTTCCTAAGCGGATAGAAGATTATTAAGTCTTTAAAGTAAAAAATAAAAATAAAACTCGGAATGGCTAGAATAAATGCTGATCTAACAAGAGGAAAATAAACTTTTTTTCAAAAGTTAAACTATAAGAACTAATATTGATTACACATATATCAATTTAAAAATTAGTTGAATTAAGGTATGGAAAAACGTGATTGAATTATTTTGTATTAGATTCTTCTTATAAACACACAATATATCGCAAATAAAAAATAAAGCAAAGTATATCTTTCAAATTCGTGTGGAAAAAAAAATCATCAACATATTTTTGCACTTCGAACTTTCAAACTTTTATTGAAGTCAAAAGTTTTTCATTTTGTTTTGCTTCAATATTCATTTCATACTTGAGCAAATATTTTCAACAAAAAGCACATATTTTCTGCAGTGAATTGTTGTGATATTTGTCATATCCCAGAATAGAAACTCCTGATTTCCGTTCCATTTCCAATTGCTTATTTAGGAAAAAAGTTTTGATTCGTTTTTCACTTTAAGAATAAAAGACCATAGATAGTTTTTATTTTGAGTAAAAGTGTAAGATGCAGCACTTTTTTTTTGTATTTTACATAAAAATTGTAGTTGTTTTGAAGCATTGCATAAGAAACTAAATTTTTAACAGACAATATTTGTAGTATTTCCAAACATTGAAGCATTAAGGCATTTCAAGTTATATATTCTTAATAAAACATCAGGAGATGAACGTATTTTATTGAAAATGTAATTAATGTGTTGAAAGCATAATTAATACGACAATAAACCAATACGAATATAACGAAATTTATTAAATTTAAAGGCATTTAAACTGAATATTGCACTTAATTTCCAATATTATATATAATTATTGAAAATACTGGAACTTCCTCAACTTTATTTTCCTGCAAAGCCTTTTTCAAAAGAATCATTAAGACCAGTAAAGCTTCTTTCGTGATGGAGTGATGAAATATAATTTTTTGAATTAATTTTTATTACAGTGATGATAAAAAAAAATATACCATATTCAGCAATTTAATTAATCGTTCCACTATAGGCGCGAATATACGAGATGATAGTCGTTTATTATAATGAAGTTAATGTTAGGGGTTGGCGCATTTCCCTCATATTTCAATACATACTTCTTTTAAGAGTCTGCTTAATCTTTTCCTAACTATTTTCCAATTTTTTTTGTGAACTTTACTCTTTCAAATTCTCTAAAATTTTCTTAATTTTTTTCCAAAAAATAATTATGTAATTTTAGCAAACTTTTTTAAAGTTGCAAATTGAATATACTGGAGTGAAAATTGTTCTAGGATATGAAACAAATTCATGAATTCTGGGAGTTAAATATTGTTACGAACCTGTTACTTTTCTAAATGAGAGACATGTAGAGAGATTTCGTCGAACCAAGAGAGAGCTTAAGCAATGACCCTTAACCTTGGCAACTATTTTGGCGACTTTTCAAGAAACTTCGTAACATTGTCGACAAAATGTTTCTCGAAGATGCTGGAATCTTATCGATATCTTGATTAGTGTGAATTTTTTGGACTTTTTCTGGATTTTTCTTGATACTTCAGATCTGGCTGAATAATATGGCACAAATACGGAGAAATGTGAAGGAGAGGGAATCGGTCAGCATCGGGCTAAGTTGATCTGACAAGGAATTTCCGGTAGCGGAGCCTTTATCAGCTGAATAATCTGTCAGAGCTTTCAGAAAATTCCGTACGAAGTATTATTTTGGAGATTTGTCCGTAGTGCGAACCAGTGACCTGGTGAGCTGAACGTTATTGAAAATGCGAACATTTTTGCTTCAAACGATTTGTATTTGTGTTATTGATATATGCAAGCACTGTATTTCACCTTGTTGTGTAGCTAATCTGTATAAATGCTGTGTTTCCTGATTTTGCTGTTATTCTTTCTAAGTTCTGCTAACTATATTCTTCTCGTCCGGATAATTTGTGAATAAAGTGTCATTTGTCATTAGCATCCGTGTTGGATTGATTTCACCGTTACACTCACACGAAAAAGGTAGGATTTTTGTAACAATATCAAAAGCATTAGTTCAAAAGTACTGCTGTATAAATCTTTCAGCATTTTAAATGATGAAAGCATCTGCTTAAATAGAAAAAAAAACATAAATATAAAAATAATGCAAGAAAGTACTTTTGCAGTATTAAAAACTGCTGAAAATTAAATATGTTATTTGAGTATTCACATTAACATATTGAGAGGCCTAAGAATTCCCATACTGACAATTAATTAATTTTCTATACAAAAGCTGTAAATTTAATTATTTTGATGCTCATGGGGAAAACCACTTCTAACGTAACATCGAAAAAAATTTGAGCCTACATTCACAAGAAATGTTCATAATGTCCGCTTTTTTTGTAGGAGGTAAAGCTGAATTCGTTTGCACTTATTTAATTAAAGAAATGTATTTCAAGATGCTGGGAGAGATTTCTTGTAATTTTTAGTAATACAGCAATTTTTAGATAATCTACTATTCAAGATTATTTTTATAAACTGTTCTTTAAATATGCTCACAGAAAAAATGTCAGGGATTGCTCAGATCAGAATACGAAGCCTAGGGTTCAAAACAAACGGTGCGATACGAGTAATGAGACCACGTGCATGCTTGAAAATTTTTTAGGTGATCGATTCATTTCACGAACGCTTTGGCTAAAACGTTCATAAAATTAGTCGAATTTCTTGGAATCTAAATTTTGCGGTCTGAATTTTTTGAATTTTTTCTGAGAGTACATTTAATGAATAAGTTATAAAAATTCTCAATTATCTAACAATGCCACATTACTCAAAAGGATACACGGAGTCAATCCCAGTATCTTGAAAGCCACTTTTCAAACTATGCCCAAATGAGTTCAGTTTTGTGCTCTAAAGAAGGGGGGGGGGTCATTTTGAGCATTTGTATTAAATATAAGTTCAAAATTTCTTCTACATTGTGTTATCTACGTTTTATCATTAGCGTTTGTGTGATTGAATGTTTATTAAAGTATCTCTTAGACGCAGCACGAGGGCTATTTGCAACGTACCTCATAATTTTGAGCTGCGGACAAGGTCGAAGGTGTGAAATGTTACGTTAGTGTTTTTCCTAAATTCATAGGAAAGGCACTCTGGAAAATACCTTTACATGAGAGATATTGATTTTAGAAGAACTTAATTTTTGTAGTTTCATAATTAACAAGGGAAGAAAGGAAATATAAAGCTATTGATAGTTTGACTTTGCTATCCAAATCTCGTAGTTGTCTATCAGAGTACAAAGGATCAAAGCAGTGAACAATGATGCTTTTACAAACAAAGCCAATTTACCTGGATTGACAACCTTTTGTTGGGGCCGAACTAGCACTAAGCAAGTAAAAGGGGTGAGGGGAGAGGACTTGGGGAAAAGAGCCTCGATCAAGTGACGAGGAAGACACCTGAGTCGACGTATCCCTTTCCAAATTCCCCATCACGCCGAGACAGATTTAGCTTGCTTCCGACCTCTATACAGCGGGTCTCAAGTGACATCGATTCGATGGAAACAACGCTGAATGTGAATATGATCACTAGAGTACCGAGACTACTTTTCACCCCATTAGCATGAAAAAAATTATCTTCAAGTTTGCAACTTTTGTGTAGTATATAGGGTGGTTGATGTATTGATTGGCTATTGAATTATTGCTAAACTTGTCTGATCAACGATCCTTTCCGAGAAATGAACTGAATCAATTTGATTTAAAGAGCGACGCTTGATGCGTCATGCCCCACAGCTAACTTCAAACAATAATGGTAAAATTTAAATATATTCTACAAAAACAGATTACTAGCATCATCTACAGAATAGGTAGTAACAATTTTCACTAATAGTTAGTACGGGAACTTTTTGGATATCCGGTTTATCGATCAGAGAAAAATAAATCGAATTTTGTATCTGTCAAATACTCATATAGACAGAATATCATCAATTCTCATTATGTGACCATATAAATCTACGGTTTCAATTCTAAAATGTCGTATAAATAATTGTTTTTTACATTTTTAACTCTTTTGAGAGTATATTTTGGGTTTTATTTTACTTTCCATAAATTTCTATGCAGATTAGTTTAGTTTAGTTTTTTTACGTTCCTCTAGAAGCAACACGAGGGCTATTGGCGACGGACCTCGCAATTTTGAACCTCGATCAAGTGACGAGGATGACATCTGAGCTTGTACCGCCTCTCCTAACTTCCGCACCATGCCAACGGAAGGACTTTGGACAACGACAGATTTAACGTACATCAACCCCGGCTACACGGCAGGTCTTAAGTGGCCAAGACTCGAACTCGCGACTGAACGAAAACCACCAGCCACGAATCCGAAACCATGACCACAACGTTACCGCGGCCACTCTGTGCAGAAGGCTTCATTTGTGAATAACGTGTCTCAATTCTGATCAATCTGTAAATTGAATTGGATTTATCACTGATTCAACTTATCGTATATAACTTAGATCATTTGAAATTGAATCCAAGTCAGCTTTAACAAAATGCTTCCTCTCTCTTATCTCTTTTCAAAGTGCGTTACCAATAAGACTCACGATAATGCGTTTTGCTCCCGATAGGATTTTTTTTTTAATTCGAAGAAAATTAAACTTCAGATTGCTTCCGAAATTATTAAATGTATACATATTTAATGGTGTGCTAGAAATGATTTATAATCGCAATAAAATAATAATAAATTTAGTAAAACTTAGTAAACTTAGAATCTTAGTAAAAACTAAAAGTAAAATTTTCAATAAGAAATATCTGGTATTCTTACACCTTTACTAATTTATTTTACATGACGTTCGCGGGGGAATAACTATTAATCTTATGATAGGAAAATAGGATACTTTTTAGTTATATTTTCTACACAAACAAGTCTCGTGATCGACCTGATTTGATTGCAATAACTTTGCAATGAAAATACTATTTTTTCCCGAAAAATGAAGCTATATTTCTGAAGGCAACTAACAGCCAATAATATATATTTTACACATTTCTAGAGTATGTCTCTCAGTTTAGGAATCATTAATGTGACCCATGATAGCTTGGTCATGATCGCAAGCTTGCGGCCGGCGTTTCCATCTTGTCGTAGTTTTGAGTCCTGTTGCCATTTAAGACCCACCATCTAGTGAGGCTGAGGTACGTTAAATCTGCCGAGGCTCCAAATTCTCCCAATGACGTGAAAGATTGTACTTGACACTTGATCTAGATTCAAAATTACGAGGTCCGTTGATAATAGCCCTCGTGTGTTGATTTTATATATATATATATATATATATATTGCGACGTTAATTAAAAATCAATCTTCAATCGATAATTACTAGATAGATATTTCTCTACTTAAGCATATCTATAAGAAACTGCTAGGAATTAAAATCATCACCACGTGACTAGAAAGGAGATTATTAAGCTGTTATAGTTATTATATAAATTTTTTGTTAATTTAATACTTATAATTTTTAAATCCTGTAGTAATTCAGAAAATTGTTGTGAAAAAAATGTTTCCATACGAATATTTTTATTCAGTCTTATAATGCATTAAGACTATATAAACAGTTCACCCCTTATTTTTATTTATACCTTTTATTTCATACATGTAGGAATTTA
This sequence comes from Nephila pilipes, assembly GCA_019974015.1. Classification (NCBI taxonomy): domain Eukaryota; kingdom Metazoa; phylum Arthropoda; class Arachnida; order Araneae; family Nephilidae; genus Nephila; species Nephila pilipes. The sequence continues at coordinate 41,364 of BMAW01123428.1, forward strand.
TCATAGTGCATAAGTATATGCTGAGCGTGATCAAGTATTTAAATTTATAATTTTCAAGAAAGTGAAATTGCTTATGCAGACATATTTAAACACACATTACAATGTTTCTTTTTCGGGAGCTTTAAAACATCTCAAGGTCATTAGATTGTAAATGAATTATATCGAGGAAAAATGTTTGCATTTAAAAATGGATGAAATAAATGAACATTTTCAATTTTTAACCAATTCATTCATTATGTCCCAGTTTTTGTTTAACCATTGGAAACACATTACATTACTAAAAAAATTAATTTGCAAAAACATGAATCACAAAATTTAATGAAACCAAATGTATTTTGAAGAATCATGAGTTTCCCAAACACTCATTACTGAGAATGCACACACAGTCGTTTTCCATAATGATATTCAACTGTAATCCTACGGTAAATTATACTCCTCTTTTTCTAATTTACAGCCTGAAAAGAGGCATATCTGCTGAAAAAGATCATTAATCCCAGAGCTCATTATATTCGGAATAAACAAAAATTCTGCTTTTGTGCATTAGGATGCACAAAAATGAATAATTCCTTACAAATAAAGTCGTGTTTTTATCGCACCACTTAATTCTTGTTCATCGAGGTGTTTCTTTTATTGCTGGGAGACTTCTTCTCCAGCCTTCTTAATTAAAACAAACTGGAATTTCGGTTTTTTCCATCTATGTTTTTGAGAACATGTCTGCTTACAGTGGCACGAAACTTGGCATTTAAAAGCACTGGACAACAAAGATCTGGCAATGCTTAAGTATTTGCTTGAAGCTGGAGTTTAATCTTCAGCTGATTCTTAATGATATTCACTACCAAGTCATTAATCATCTCTTGATTCTAATTAAAAAAAACTGTAATTTTGTTTCTGCCGGAACAAAATACTAATTCTTTAATCATAAATAAAATTAATTTTGTTCGTAATAATGCATCATAATTGGTTAATATTCTTTGCATCTTTTGATAAAGAATTCAACTTTTAATTACAGTAATTATTAATCATTTGCTTATTAATTTTGATAGAAAAAAGTAAAAGGTTTTTAATTCTTAGGGTAATACGTTGTAAAAGCGAAAAATATATTTTTTGTAGGTTTCTTGAAGGGGATACGAAAGAGTTTAATCTAAAAAGCTGTTTTTTTATTTTATAATTACAGTTTAAGCTTATTTTGCAACTTGTGTTGTTAATATCACAAGCGGTTAAAATGGAAGGTAGTTGCTTAAACATAAAATTAAAAAAAAGGTACCTTGTTTGGCGCAGCTATAGTTTCAGTTATATACACTAAGCAACGATATACATATTTTCACCAAATGCATTCAAAGCGGAAAATATAATATTATTAATTTGCATGGAAATATTAATATTAAAGTAACGTTTTATATGAATAATACGAAATATTATTAATAACATTTCTTGTATTTAATTTAATACTTTTAAAACAACATTCCGATTCTCAAAATATGTGAATTCTCAAAAATCTTGTATTTAATAAAAATACAAGATTACAAAATGCATTCAATCCAGAAATTTGCTATGCATAACTACAATAACATTAAGCATAATTTAATACAAAAAAATTCCTGAAACCCATTATCAAAATATAAGAGAAGAGGTTAAAATAAGTAATATCAGTTAAATTTAATGTACATACGAATAAAAATTATATTTTAAAATATTATTTAAAATTTAATTCTGCTCTTATGTCTAGAAAAATTAGATTGCGCGAGTTATCGTATAGTATTGATACCCGGATAAAATCGAGATATCTAGATAAAATACATTCTACACATTAAATTATCTTTATGTACATAATAGAGTAAATTATTGCCTTTAATATTGATTTATTTGGTTTCTGGAAGCCGTAGACTGAAATGATGTTGAATGGAGACTCGTATTGTGATTGAACTCCTTTATTTGAAGTGTTACAGCTCCCAGCAAATCCATGATGAAATATTGTCTGTTTATAGACATATATCCCGTCATATAACATTGTTAGGAGGTGGAGAAGGAATTTAAGAACTGGCGACATTTCACTCACAGACGATACAAGAAGTGGAAGGCCATCACTCACAAATTGAAAATTATTTAGGAAAAACTGCTCGAATAAAATGTATCATAGCACTTGGTTCGTGGTTACTCACTCCTTTTCAGAAGGAAAATTATTGAATCTTGTGTAACAAGACTAAGAGGATTTTTTGGTCCCTTGGTATCTATGTATGAATCTTGGATCTACGAATGTGATCTAGAATCAGAGCCAAGAATGGAAGCATAGTGACTCAACGGCGGGCCCCCCTCAAGAACGCTAAGGTGCAGAATTGTGTGAAGAAGGTTATGTTGCCTGTTTTTAAAACTGTCGTGGAGTCAGAACATACTATCTTGAGAAGGGTCAGACTGCATGGTGCCTGTTACTGCACGGATGAACAAACTGCGCGATGGACTGATTAAGAAACCGAGTGATATGATCACTAAAGGCATCCGTCTTCTTTCCATTAGTGCTGCTGCTCACTCATCTTGAGGTTGGTTGATGAATCAAAGTCGCGTGGCTTAAAAATTTTGCACATCCATTCTGTTCTTCCCATCTCACCCCAAGTGACTTTTTTCTATTCCCAGAACTCAAATAACTTTAGCGGGGTTGGAGATTTGACAACAAACGTTATTCAAGCGGTAATACAATGGATTGTGAAGCAATCTGCTGAGTTGTACAATGACGGCCTTCGATAGGTCAAGAAACGCTTAAAGAAATGTATAACTCTGAATGGTTACTATATTGATAAGTCTTAAGAATAATAAATAAAAATTAAGTTTCATCTGATTAACTTTAGTAATAGTTAAAACTTTACGATGTAACCTCGAAAACTGATGCTCGTATATTTAAGAAATAAGTTAAGAGAAATGGATAAAATTGAAAACGTTTTAATTTGGATAATTTTCAACTAATATGAGCTTTACAAAAGTAAAACAATTCATTGAATGAAAATTTTGATTTATAAATTATAAGAGCTTTTTTTTGAGTAAGTTATTGATAAAATATAATTTTATGCTTCCTGAAAAATTCTTAAAAGGAGATAACGGCATATAAAGTATTAAGTACGTGAATAAAAGCTGAAATAGAAATATATATTTGCATTCTTTCTGTATGTAATTATAGTTTTGTACTTTCTTGTATTGTTTAAATCACTTTATAAGAATAAAATGTATCGGTAGTTTGAAATAATCGATATGTTAAGTAATTATTTTACATTATTTTGTTATTCATATTTATGTATGAAACATTTGTGAAACGTTTGATATGTTTACGTAATTTCAACTTTCGGAGTTAACATAGCTTAAAGAATTTAAAATTGTGTTTATTATAATTTTCTTAAAAAAAATTCAACTGAATTATTATTTAATTGAGGACAAATACTGAAAGATATGACAATGCGTTGAATATAATAATATGTGTGTGTGTGTGTTTTTTCACTTTAAAATTGAGTTGTAAATTATTACATTTATATATACAAAATGGTATTTGTATTGAAAATCTTTCTGAATAAAACAAACAAATAACAATAATAATAAATAAGAATTACTCAAAAATGTTAAAATGAAGCATATAATTTTTTCGTTAATTATATTATCTTAATAACTGCTTGTAAAATTGTTCATCGGAAAAAAATATAGCGTTGAAAAACTATTTGCAATCTGTCTACGTAAAAGAAAAGCCGTTGGAAAAGAAAATCTTTAAAGAATGCAAATTCTAGAGAGCTGCATTCTTTCCTTTGTCCGGAGGTTTATCCCTCTTTTATTTGAACTACTTATTTAGACTACTTCAAGAGATGCTTGTTTTGTGCCATCGACAACGCTCAGCAGGGCGCTCTCTGTGGCTGAGGGTATTTGCTTCACAATGATGTTTCCTGACCAGCAACGTCCATCGTAAAATTCCCTAATCTAATTTTCACCACTTCTTGGGAAATAAGTTTTCAGAGACCGCCAACTGTTTTCCATTGATCTTTTCAACAGTACAAAACTGAGGAAATGCTATTGGATTGATATCCAATGCTAGAAATGAATTGTGAGTTGCAATCTCAATGATATTGGACATTCCTTTTAAGTGAATGAAGATAACTTTCAATTAGCTGTTATTTATGAAAAACATATTCCTCATCTAGTATTTGCTAAGGACGTAAAATAATTTCTAACTCTATATTAATCTATAGCCTTTATGACTTGCAGCTGAAGAAGAAATTCAATACATTAATGAATTTTTTTAAACGGACAGAAAGGGATACTATATATATATATATATATATATATCAGAGAAAAATGGGGAATTTTCTTAAGGAAAATAATATATTAGAGTAAAAGAGAAAATAATATCAAATGTTTTCGAGGCATGAACATAAAAATGAGGAACTTTCTTAGGAAAAATAATGGATGTGTGTATTTAAGGAAAAATTAAAATGATAAAAATGGTATGGAGAACTCGTATCACTTTTTATAAAATTTTAAGCGAAAATTCATTTTCCAATTAGTTTATATATCTAATCAGGAATGACTAAAATTATCCTTTATTTGGTTTACTCATTTATTAAAAATATTGTTGTTTTCTTTCTCTCTCTCTTTTTTCTTTCAATTATCATAATGTTAAATGAAGCATTAAATTCCGTTGTTATCAACAAATTCTACTTTATAAAGTAGAATTTGTTGATAACAAATTCTACTTTAAATAAACTACTTATTAACAAATTCTACCTATTCTTTTAAAATTATATTTCTCTAATTCGTCTCCGAAATCTTTTTTGAAAGACAAATTTATCCCATTTTAAAAAAAAATATATGTTACATTTGAAAAATATATGTCTTTGTGACTATCAAAATATTTACAAAAATAGGTAATTACATGATTTGTAATTACTATAAATCTGCTAGTGTTAAAAACTTCATTTAACAAGGAATTATTTTTAGTCTCTAAGATCTTTTTACACTCCATATGCTCAATGGATGAAAAATTAAGTTGAGTAACAAATATTTGATGAATGGAATCAATTAATATTTCCAATTAAAATATGTTGTAGCTAATTCTAGCCCAAAACTTCATTTAAATGATATCTTGAGTTATTAATAGAATTTCATATAATCAAATTTCTTAAGATGGGTGAAGTTGTTAAAATTTGATACAAGTGGCACATTGTGTCTCAGATAATTCAAACTAAGATTGAAATCGATAAATTAACAATGAATAAGTATATTTCTTAAAATTGTAATAAATGACAAATGTTAACTTGTGTGGTTTTAATTAAAAAATATCAGTAATATTTTATATACTTCATTAATGTACTTCAGTAATATTCAAAATTTCAATTAAAATACTTCAGTTCTCAAGTTACTACTAATGTCTTTAAAATAACATCTAATCCTCTCAAATTATTTCAAGAAGGTTGCCATGTTCTTATAATATATTTACGATAATATATATATATATGTGTAGTAGCTATTGTATGTAGATTGTATACAAAATGTTCGAAAGGGATTCATTATTATGAGTAGGTAACTCAAGATTTTATGCATATTGAATATATATTGAATGTTTGCATATTGAATTGTATTGAATGTTTGCATATTGAATTGTATTGAATGTTTGTTTAAGCAATTCGGTTAAAATTAAAAAATTTCTTATTAGTCTACAAACCGAGAACTGTGCACTTTAAGTAACTACTTAAAAAATGTCAATTGAATAAAATACTGTTAAAAAGAGAAAATATATTTTTTAAAATTTATTGGTTCTAGTAAAAGTTTTAATGAGTATTCTAAAATGAATTTCTGAGGCAAATAAAATAATATGAATAAAAAGTAAAATTCATAGCTTGTAATTTTATTTTGATGAACAGTTATAAGTCAAACCTGCATAGCCTTTTATGAACTTTTTATTGAATTAAAAACATATGTTCTTAGGTAATACCTTAGCTTTCACAGAATGCAAGATTTCTTAAATGTATGACTTAGTTGTCAGATAAGTATTGATTATAGTCTTTTAAGGTATGTTCATATAATGAGTAGATATATTCATCGCTTTTTAATATAGTCCTTGTTTTGGTCCTATCTTCTCTTTACTTAAAGTGTTGCGTTGGACAAATGTATTTTTCCTTAATTTTATCTCTTAGTTAAAAAAAAGTTCTGAAAAATAAAAATAGCAAATGTGGAAGTGAAATATAAAAACACTAAAGAAGTTGTAGATTATTTATACGTAAACAACATATATTATTATTTCTTTAGAAAATAATATAAAGCTAATATAATTTCCTATATGTGTTTGTTTCTCTTATAGAAAAAATAAGTTTCGAAATGAGAATCACATTTATTTCGAGCTTAAATGCAATTTCTTAGATTTTATTATATCATTTATTTGATCTTATTTGATACCATGTGCTTTGTTTTACATTTCTCACCCAAATCAAGTCTAAAATATTAAAAATGGTCAGACCTCAGTTGGTCAGAACCAATTCACTATCAAAATGAAAGACTTCAGAAATATTATAATATCTAAGTGAATATATCCGGTAATGATATGCTTCTGAAATATTCTATTCATTTTTTTAAATATTCAGGCATGACGATTTTTTTTTTAAAAAAAAAACAATTTTAATCTTATTAAGGTTTAACATTTACTTTAACACTCCTAAATATTTGACAAATCATATAAAATAAATAAACAAGATTTTACGATAACTAACACATTTTGGTCTTAGAGAACTTTATCAAAGAGTAAAATAAATAATTTCAATTCTGCACTGTTCTTCTAAGTACCAAAAAAGTTCAAGATACTAAATGTAATCACCTCACTCTCACATCTATGAATTGTTCAAGAACAATAAGATAATAATTTAAAAATCAAAACGGACACAGTAACTACTTTTGATGCGTGGCAACAACGGATTGCGATTGGCCGCGTCCATTCAAAATTCAAAAAATGAAATTTATTTATCTTATTTTGAAGAAAATATATGACAAGCTTTTATTTAACTTCTCATAAATGTAAGCATATGTGTTTAGGTCAAATATTATTACTCTGTTTTGAACTACTTCTAGTTGTCCAATTGCAATGACAATCTGTTTAAATACCTATGCAGTCCTAAGGACAGTACGTTTATCTGACCTAATTAGCATGCTCTGATACTGAAAACAGCTCATCCGCTCCATGCCGCAAATTTATACCTCGTCTTATCTGAAGGCCGAGTTACCTGCTGGAATATGCGGTTATTGGAAAAAATATAGCTTTATTTTATCTTACATAAGATATTTCTATCATATCAGATTGCAAATAAAAAGTGCTGCAATTTCCATTTTCCACCTTAAGAGAGTTGCCCGTTCTTTGCCAAAAGCCTTATTTGAAATAACTGCTAATTGGAACACCATTGGAGGTAAAAAAGAAATCAATAAAATGGAGACAAATAAAATAATTGAGCATTTTTTTTTAAAAAATACGTATCATAATTCGATCTTAATAGATTACAAATAAAATACACTGTGCATTCCATCTCAAGAATGTGGTCTATCCTTTACCAAAATTAAGTTAAAATAATTCGTGAATGGAAAGTAACTCGAGAATTTTTTTTTAAAAAAATCGATGGAATGTCGAGAAATAAAATAATTCGATTTTTTTTTTACTCTAAAAGGTTCATAGTTCAGCATGAAAGCCATTTTCATTAAATTCTCCTTCCGAAGAAACCCATGTCGGAAGCTGCAATTGAAAGCTCAAATCAGCAAGTCTTCTCTCTCCCGGTCCAGCGAAGATTAATGGAAACAAATACCTAAAAGGAGACTGAAAAGGGGAAATAATGGAAACTGAACAATCTCTGTCCATTCATCAATACATCACCGCGGGTAAAGGGAAACAAATAGCGTAAGGCTATTAACCACTGTTTGTCTTCCGACCCCGATATACAGGGCAGGTGGTTAGAGCGACATTCCATTGTTGGCTACCATTGCGTAAAGCAATAGTCTGTAAATGCGATCTTGCCCTTTTATAAATGAAATCATATATATCTGCTGGGAATGACCAAAACTCATGAACAACTTCGACAGACCCATACACTCTCGCAGATGAGAAAAATGTCTGTTCTTTGATATCTATCTGGAAGAATGAAGGCCGCTGATTCTAAGGAGATAACATAAATTTCCGTTTCTTTCCTTTACGTCCAATGGACTAAGAAAGAAGGGTAATTCCTGACACCGTCATTACTTCCGGGAAATAAGTTAGATGTGGCTCTTCGGCAGGTAATGGTTTCGGTAAAATCAAAAAGAATTATCGAATATTTTAGAGAAAAGGGATTGAGGTAGTTAACGTAGCATTTTATGCAAACAGTCCACATTTTATTTTTCAATTCAGTTTTAAGATTATTGGGAAAAATACAAACATTAATCCTTTTTGGAAATTTATTCAAATCATAAATATAAGAGCCTTGCAATGTTTGATTTTTCTTTACAAATTGTTTTATTTATTTGTAGGTTATTCAAGTATTGTCTTATAACTTGTATTTTAGAAGTAAAACCAAAACCTCTTCGCATCAATTTTATAATAATAATAATATTCGAAACTTGAATAGCTTTTACGAAGAAGGAAATGATTCTGTTTTGTCGAAAGGTTTTATTATTAAATGCAAATATTTCCATTAAATTTCATTGTTCATAAATATTTTAAAGAAAGAATTTGTTGCATGTCATTTAAGATTTCTATTAAAAATTAATTTTGATATGAATAAAAATATTATTGATTTTCGCTTTGGTTTTTAATGCATTTTAATATTCCATTTATTAAAATACATTCACAGCAAAAACATTTCTCAAAATATTTTCGAGAATGAATTAACTATGAAATAAATCACGAGAGAGTAAAATACAAAAAAATAACATAATTTTCAGAATTTAATTAAATATTTCCATTCAGTTGCTAAGATTTATGGAACTTTTAATTTTTAAATTTATATATATATATATATATATATACACATAAATATTCTAAAATGTGACTTTTTTACAATTGTCTTGTTCGGAGTTATGCAAATTGTTATATATAAATATAAGAACCAACAATGCCTTTATATTAAATATTAATCAATATTCTAAAAACTAAAAAATTCTGTAATTGATACAAAACACAAAGGTTTTTTTTTTTTTTTTTTGAGAACATTTAGTTATACAACGAAAAAGTTATGATTCTTAAAAAAATTTTAAGAAATAAATGAAACTCACTTTTAAAAATTTAATTATTCATTAAATTTATTCATCATAAAAATAACATTAAAAGGAAATTGAAATAATTATAAATATTTTAGTTTATATTAAATATTCAATGTTTTACAAATTTGAATAAATTTTATGTTATTACTATATCAGATGTTTCGAAAAACAAAAAAAATACAATTATAAACAATTGTTTTTATGCGCGTAGTACATTAAAAAGTAATGAATTTTACATTTAATTTTCACAATAAATGAGTTTATTTCATTATTTTTAAATATTTTATACAACATTGTACAAAAAATTTTAGAAGGTTAAATATGTACAGTAAATTTTAATCGATACTCATGTTCCTTAACCATGTACACTTTCGAACATCTTTTACTTTTTACCTCTCTGTTATTTTATGTGTTTTCGGCAGGGCAGTTGATACAAGGTAGTTATAACGTCAAATTATAAGAACCAAAATAAGAACTTAAGGCTCAATTATTCTGTTTAACCCTTTCAATTACAAAATATAAACGGCAAACTTCCCGTTAATTCTTGGTTACTAATTGTATATAACAAATGATTTTCACTGAACAATTCTTCTATAACTTAAATACATTATTCAGTAATATCCAACTCTAATTAGACTAAATTACCAGTTTCCTTTACCGAGAATAAATCTGCATTCAATTTAAATAACTCAATATTCAACAAACGTTAATACTCAAGGAAACCACTAGTTCCTTTCTCAGTAAAGAGCTAATTTATTTTTGAAATAAGCATTTAAGTCATATTCATCTGATACCTTGAAATTTTGCAAGAGCAATACAAGTTGTCCTAATTATTATTACCAGCAAACACAAGAAGATGCGATGGAATCAACTTTAATTTAATTGATTCTCATTAGGAGCTATGCGTTGCATAGGTACAACATAATTATTTCGGTTTCCAATTATAATTGAACGTAGTTGTAGTTTCCATCGAACTACACCCACTTTTAAAGTCAGTTCATTTCGTTCTACTAATTGCACCTGAACTAGTTTCCATTTGTCAGGAACCTTCAAATAATTTCAAAATGTTGAAGAAAAATTATCAATCAGAGATTAACATAATATGAACTTTTCTGTTTAAAAGTTACAAAATATGATAAGAAATGAGATAATTGTGATAAAAAATTATAAGATTATTATTATAAAAAATTAGTGATATGATTTAAGTAATGATTCAATTATAATTAGAAATATTATAAGAAACTTTTTAATGAACTCATATGATATGAAATGAACATATTATGAAAGAAATACGATGAACTCATTTCTTATCATTAATAGGATAAGAAATGAGTCAAAATTTTTTAGTCGTATGCGAGTAATTTTTCTTTTAGCGGATTGCTTTAACTGTTATATCAGTAGAGATGATAAACACAAATAAAGACTAAAGAGAAAAAGAAGCTATTTTATATACATACCACGCATTGAAAATATCATTACAAAATAGAAATATAAAGGGGGAAAATGTAGGAATAAAATTATTATTGCTATATTTTTTTTTCTTTATTAAATGGATTCTACGATTTAAATTTAGCTCTTTGTCTTTTACTTTCAATGGAGCTCAAAATTAAGAGAATTATCATAATTAGAGTATATTTCTCAAAAAGTATTGATTAAAGAACGAAACTAAAGCTTCCAAACAAAGATGCAAATGTTTTTGTCGATTGCTTAAGCATACCCGTAGGTGTATGAGCTTTTAAAGGAAGATACTTTGTAAATATGCTTTCAATTTACAATATCTGAGTTTTTTTCACACGTCGGTGACTTTTATTTATTTATTTGTTATTAATATTTGCTGCATTAGGTTAAATTATTAAGCAAGCAATTTATATGTGTAATTACCTCTAATGCTTAGACAGTGGATCGAGGTTGCAAAATTTCGGGGACTTGAAGTAGGGTAGTCTCAAGAACTGATTTATAGAAATTTTAATGTAGTGTTTAGCTTTGTATGCAGTTTAATAGAGACATTTGAAAATATCGGCTCTGTGTAGGAAAAAGGCATGGGAAAAGTCGTTCAGAAGATGTGATGGACTGTAAAATTCATTATTTGTATATTACAACCGGATGTTAGGGGAAAGCGACAGCCTCTCAATTGTTTTGTGAACTTTCTGTTGCCACGACAACCTAAGTTTCACTGGTTAGTGTTACCAAAAACCTATTTGAAAGATGATGACTTGTTATTTGTCTCACACTTACTTCGGTGCACAAGAGATTTCGCTTAAAATGATGCACAGAGTTTCGAATTTTGAGCAGAATTAAGTGCAGCACATTTTGTTCACTGATGAATTTAGATTCAGCCTAAACGCTCATTCTTGATATACATTCCTCTGGAAAGAACCAGAAACTCTCTACATGTCCTTCAACACTCGAGAAAGAGAACGATATAGCAACAGTTTCTTGGTGGTATTTACAAGCATCATGCTCGAGTACCTCACGAAACCTCAATACCTGTAATAGAAGCTCTGTTGCTGCCGTGAGGCACACAGACAAAACATAAGAATCTTATGTTCACCTTTTAAAGGGAGAAGGTGCCCTTGATTCTATTTATGAATGACAGAGCTCATCCATGTAGGATTAATCTGACCAGCAAATTTCTGCAAAGTGCTCATATTCGCCGCACAAATTGCTCAATCAGATTTTTTGTAACTTGCCTCACTCTCCCAGAACCAGAAAACAGCTTTGCTGTACGAGTGTGACTGCCTGCCTCAAGTACTCATACTTACTTCTAGCATGAGTTTTTGTCGTGAAAATTGTATCAGTGTTAGAGGAAACCACATCATAAATAGAGAAAAGCAAGTATTAGTGGTACCCTTCTTACAATTTTTTGTTCCATCTTATAACCTTTATTTTAGACTTTTATCAACTGATGAGCAGTACTTATGATCTGTTTGTGTATCATAACGGCTGATTTTTTTTTTTTTTTGCATTATATCTGCCAACTCGGGTGGCTAATTTCATCGAAATCTGCCTAGTACTATTGGATATAAACAACTAAAATCCAAAATTCTCTTAATTTTGAAAATCAGGGTAAATGAAACGCTTAGCAACTATTTCTTACAAGAAACAGAGGTTTTCACTACGTAAAAAAATCATTATATTGTAATGCATTTTCATTACGTTAAAAATTCTAAGAGGAAATGCAAAAAATATATTATATGGATATCTATTATTCATAATTAAGAATTTTCAACATATTAAAATTTAGAAACAGAATACATAAACATTTTTGTTAAAACTTCTGAAACCTTAAAGTTTTGAAATATTAAAATGAGATATATATAAGTGTTTAACAACGGTTTCAATTGCGTGTGTGTAGAAAATCGTTCTCATACAATCTTGAGTATATTTATGCACTTTTCGATCAAATTCATGTCACGAAATAGTTTTAAACATTTTATTCTTATGCAGAAATATAAATTTTGTGTTAAACTTATACTTAAAAAAGTCTTGGCATTTTAAAAAATGTTTAACCAATAAAAAAAAACGCGTATAACAAAATGTTTTTTCCCTTAATATGTAAAGAAATTATGATATGTAAAATTATATAATAGTGATTGAATAAAATATTTTTAAATAAATGTCAAGACTTAGTAAATAATTTTATCTTCAAACACGACTGAGATGGTTAATATATTTTTGAAATTAATTTAGAAATAACACAGGTAAAAAACGAGTTTTTTGAACATAGTTTTTTCTTTCAAACTTCACACTTTGAGTAACATAATTTTTTATACCTTAAATTTTAAGAACATAAGGGAACATTGAGTCAAATTTAATTTATTCAATAATTAGTTTTGATAACTTATTTAATTACTTAACGTTTATTAATTTTATCATCTAAAATAAATACAGATAAATTTTTTTAGTCAATTAAGCATTATGTTAATCAATTAAGCTACATGTAATTGAAATTAAAGCAAACGATAAATGGTGTTATTAAATTGAATATATTTAAGATAAAGGTAATTAAAATTTTAGCAATAGATAAATTATTAAATTGAATATTATATCAGCTGCGTGTAATTAAAATGAAATCAACGACGGATTTGGTGATTTGGCGTAAAATTTAATTCTTTAGAAACTTGACGTAAAATTTAATTCTTTAAATAATTAGTTTAAATCAATTAATTTTTATCAATTATATCTAAATTATCGTATTGTTATCCAAAATAATAGAGTATAGACAATTTCAGAGAGCTTTAAAGTGTGAGAAAAAAAAGCTATTAATGTTTTGAATCAAAGTTAAAACTGACTTATACAAAGTTACAATGTGAGTTAAAGGCCCCCCCCTCCAAAAAAAAAGGGGGGGAAAGGGTATTGCGACACGTTTCCATACACATTTTCTTTTAATTATAATCTGATGCTGTTTTACTACGATGTTTGGTATGAGAACCTTGCTGTGTGAAATAACCGTGATAGATATGAATGAGCTTTGCTGTATATGAATTGTAGTGAATAGGATAGAGGAAGTCTTAGGAATGCTTTTGAGGTTAGGACAATTTTAGACAGTATGTAGAATGTGTAATTCCATAACTAGAAGTCTAATCGAATCGGATTCACTTACTGGAAGTTTACCTGAATAGGATCCACAAAGAAATCTAGTTTACAAAGTTAAGTATATATAAACATATATATATATAACACATCGATCAATAACTCCCGAGACTAACCCAGAGATGGCGCTCGTAGTAAACCAGTAACCAGGTCTTTCTAGAGTACTAACCTTTGCTTGAAACGTGTCAAAATTTTAAGTCGATCGGACCAGGAAAAAGGTTTTTTGAAGTGAAGTGAAAAAGGTTTTTTCCAAGTGGGTGCCGCGATTGCTTTCGATGGAACAAAAACAGCAACGAGTCGATGATTCAGAAAGCTGTTTATCGCTATTTACTCGCAACAAAAAAGATTTCTTGCGAAAAAAAAAAAAAAAAAAAGATTTGGAAAAGCGTTGGAACGATTGTATCACCCTAAAAGGTGATTAACAAAAGGTGTTATGTTGATGAATAAAAAAAAAATTTGCAAAAAAAATGTTGTTTTCAATGTTAGACTCGGGAGTTATTGATCGATGTGTTATATATATATATATATATTGTCATGAAGCAAGTTGAACTGAACACACAATGGATATCCGAATAACGTGATTTATTTATATACTAAGAGCAGCTACACTTGACTGAGAACTCTCTCAGCTTCAAAATACATAGGTTCATATTTTACATTATAATATTCCAGAACACTGCTCTAGAAACGTAAATAATATTCTGAAAGAGGGTGGAAATTACAGTGGACAATTGAGTACAATTAAACAAAACATTAGAATGAATTTTAATGTTGTCAACACTGAGTTTGGATCTGGGATATTCTCATTCTGTAGACAAACTTTTTACCTCTGCGCCATCTAGTGGTAATATTTATTATAATATTTTGATAAGTAGAATTAAACGAATCCCTCCTCGTACAGTTAATTTATTTTGATATCGGCTATTCGAAGATTGGAATAAATGGATTAAACATTTTGATGATCAGTGTTAAGTAATTATGTCTCTTGCTAGAAATAACTTAGACAATATCTCATTAACCTCATTGATTATTGATGAAATTTTTAAGTATGGTTTCAACAGAAAGCCTTTTAAGAACAAAATTGAGAATAAAACTAGTTTCATTTTATTAAAGCCTTTATCTAGAAGTCTAAAGAATTGAACAAACCATGAAATTACGGCTAAAGATCTATTGATCTCGTTCTACTGCAATAAGTAATTAGAATTTAAATTACACATCTCCCCTTTAATCAAATTTTCATGTCTCGAAAAAAGAAAATGAAAATATTTTTTAAAATGAACTTTACACGAAATGAAAAAAACAAACAAATTTTCATTGTATGAAATATTATAAATTTCCCCCCAACTATGAATTCCTTTCCCATCTTTCAAATAAAACAGATAAGGCAAAATCTTTGCCCCTTTGAAACTCTCCATAAAAAGATATTTTTTGGCCATAGCAGCTTTTCAATCCCCGTGGAATCGCATGAGTTAGATATCAATCTATAAAGTTTTTTTAAAAAATTCTGTTTTGGAGCAGAGGAAAAAAAAATATCGGCATAAAAACCGTTAATGCATTGCATTTGTTTATCGAAATATATTCCAATTGTTTACCGTTCATTCTTTTCAAACTCGATCCTTTTCTTCTATTTTTTACCCAAATTTATATTCTACCTTTATGTTTAGTTTGACGTGTGCAAGGCATATTTATTCTTAGAAATTTGTGGCAGCAAATATATATCCCAGTTTATTGTCGTTTTTTATTTCATAATGAAGTCATTTAATCCGTTTTTAATTACAAGACCATTATAACGCAGTATAAACTCTATGAGTTTTAATTATTTTAGAATTTGTAAGACTATCTGACTTTTAGCACAAATCTGCATATTTCACAAATATTTCATTTCTTCTAATTCTTTTTACCTATGAAATTACTTCAAAATGAATTATACGATAATATAGAATAAGCAATTTTTTTATTATTAATAAATTATTTTGTGATTAATAAATTGTTTTAAATTAAATTTTTTTTGTGATTAATAAATTGTTTTAAATTAAATTTTTTTTGTGATTAGTAAATTGTTTGAGTAAAATTGCAATTGAATAGATAGATAAATTAAAGGAAGAATAACAAACGTGTGTTGTATTTACGTGCAATTTTATGCAACACATAACTTATTTGATTTACAACTTTAGATTATACTGTAATCTCTTTGGAAACATTCTCACGCATTTGTATTTTTTTTTTTTTTTCACTTTCTAGAATGCTATTTAGCCAATAAAAATAGGCTTAACTATTTCAAATGAATTCGCTCTCATTATCTCTTCTTACAGAAGAAAACTCTATTTGATGCTTTTTATAGGTCTGCTGTTTTAGTTTTCAAATTTATATACCCCGCAAGAAATTTCATCTGTAGAGGAATTTTTATTTATCAATTTTTTTTGGCAGATAAATATCCAGTTATATTTTACTTTAAAATTTTCGCCCATTTCAGAAATCTTATTTTTTTTATAGCCGACTTTCAAATTATTACTTATGCAAAAGTAATAGTTTCAAACAACTTTTTTTTTATTCATAAGAGTGATTAGAAAAATATCAAAATAAAATTTTGGGTTTTTTTTCTTAACGTTTCTAATTAATTGCCTTCTCCCCTTATTTTTTGATAAATTTGTTTTGTAATCATTTATAAAAACAGTTTTTTTTTGTACATACTCTTTGCTTCTCTATATAATTTTATAACTTTAACACACGGGACAAATAGCATTAACCGAAATTTGAAAGCCAGAGATTGCTTAGGTAGAATTTAAGCTAGAAAAAAGCTCTTTATTTCCACATAAAATAGCTTCATTGCTATTTATTATTATTATTTATATTTTTCAAACAAATTATAAAATTAAAAAAAAAAAACATTTTGAAAGTGCTAAGAAATTTTTTTAGTACATTGCCTTATTAACATATACAATGACACCATAAAGACAATGGTGAAAAAATAAAATAATTCATCAAGTCCAACGGAGCAAATTTGAACGACGAAAAATGTTGAAAAATATGACTGTAATAGTTATTCTGATTTTATATATAAAAATGATGTATATAATAATATTAAATGTGAATTTTATTTCGGAGAGAAAAATTTACAAAATCAAAAATATCAAAATGTCTTAAAGCTACTGAGAAAAATTATTATAAAGAATGTTCCAGGATTCAAACAAAGCATATTGATCTTTTCACCAACATTTAATTGTATTTTAAGCTAATAACTAGCGAAGCAATTCCCAAAAATACTTAATTTTTCAAGAAATACTTTATTGATCAAGTAAGTACATATTCTGCATGGACAATAAAATTTGACAGAATAAATTTCACTGTTTGTGATAATAACTGGTAAAATGTGCTCCAAATTTCTTTGACATCTCCCTTTGAAAAAAATCAAGAAAAAGAATATATCATGCTGCAAATTTCAGCCTGAACATATTAATAAACAAGGTTTTTTTTGTTTAAAACTACATAGATACTTAAATAAGTTGTAAAATTTACAGCACTCGTGTTTTCAAGAAACAAAATCTGGAATGCATATTCGAGAATTAATGGAGGTAAGATACATGAAGTTACTTTCAAAGTATTTTTAATAACTAAAAATTAATTATAAGAGCTTTTGTAATTTCAACCTGACAATTATTTGTTAAATTAGAACATATTATTTTACTTACTTAACTTTAAATAATCCATGATTATAAATTGAATCGCAAACCAGAAAAAAGAGCACTAATTTTTAAATCATTTTGAAAGATTTTTAAACTGCTTTGGAAACTGAAAGTAATAAAATTATCCATAAAGAATGATTTGTTATTGTTGGTAATAGAAATCACTATGGAAAGTTCAATATAGCTGAAAAATGTTTACGTAATAATAAAAAATGCCCTCTCTGTAATAAGAAAAAAAAATCTATCTTTTCCAAGAGCATAATGATTTCTCCATAAGTTTAATCCCATACTTTTTTGGTCAAAAATAATATCTTTTCAGATAAAATATAACTTCAGCTTGAACAATTGCCTGAATCATGTTGTATATGCACGAATAAATATTTGTCATTGCCAAAAATCAGACACTGTAAACTTATAAACCTTGAAATTTTTACGAAAGTAATGGAAAATGGAGTAGTTTAATGGCTCTAGAATTTATTCGACACGAAACCTTTCTTTGAAAGACAAAAACAGAGCCTTCGGCAAGGTAGACCATTAATTTCTTGCAATATTGGGGATGTTGTCGTCAAAATGCTGATCGATCGTTCTTTGCACCGGATAATAAAGCAAGCATTTTTTTCCCTTCGTCTGTAGATATATATCCCATCATTTTCTACGCTGCCCTCTAGTTTTTTTCATTACTATTTTTTCCATGTGTATTGGCATTCGAAACTTATCATTGCGTTTGAAGAAAGCCAATGCTTTACAGATGAGCTTGCGAATGACTTCGTTCCAGAAAGAAAAGAAATGGTTCCATTTTTTACTTTTTTCGTGTTGTTTATAGAATTTCTTCCTAGCATTATTCTGCGCACAGTGGTATAAATAAGAATGTAGGAGAAATGCATTAAATTTGTTTTCATGTTTTCAAGTTTTTACGTAGTTAATAGAAAGAAATTGTTAGTTTTGTATAGGTTTATGAAAGCTTCCATCTCCTGCATAGTTTATTTCGAAGAAAATAAACGATGGCTACAAGTTTCCTACATAGCATTTACTCATGTTTGTGGGATATATCAGATGGAAAGAAAATAGTTCTCCAAGCGTATTCCTTGAACAAACATGGTTTGAGATGTTCGATCGATGCTAGACAAACTATTGGTTTTATAAATTTGAATTAACTTAGAAATTTATAAAAAAGAAAATGAAAGTTCTTTAGAAAATTAATAAACAGATATCTGCATATTTTATTTTGATATAAATCATACATTAGATAAACGTAAAAAAGAAGGCAAAAAAGGTGTTTATTAGTTATTAACTGTAGGAAAACAATTTGACATTTACGTAATCCCTATAGTAGTTTGTTACACATCAAAAATTACTTTTCGGATTATAATTAATTCCAAATCAGGAAAAGTAGAGCTACTCTGAAAGCTCCTTAGACTTAAAAACACATTACTTAGGATAGAAATAAAAAAATTTCTAATATCTGAAATGCAGCACAGATCTGAACTGTTTTTCAGTTTAGTTTATTCCAATTCGTTTTGCAGAAAATAAATTGAATTACAAGTACAGATTACAGGAAAGTATTTTATATATGATCTTGAATTTTATTAGTGATATATATTTTACTAAACAATTGTAACTTTTTCGCTCTTATGTTATACGCTCTTTTTATATTACGTTATTAAACATAATTCTATCTTATCCACTTCTTGCAATAAGCCCACATCAATTACAGTCAGATTAAGAAACAAAGCGATTTACATTTTCAATTTCCTATAAAATAATCAGATACAATCGAGAGTCATTATTGAATGAAAAGAAATGTATACTATAAGAATTAAATTTTTACCATATCAGTAGCATCTGATACTAATTGAAATTCGCAGGATCTTGATTTAAATAATAGATAAAATTAATTAGCAAATTATATTTTATATTTCCTATTTATATTATGTTCCGATGAACAGTTGTTGGTCTTAAATTATATTAGGAGAGATTTGAACTAGATATCTACTGGTTTACAAACAAATGTTATGCTGCATCTTTCATAACTGAGCAGAAAGATATTCGTTACCGGACTAGTTATTCAGAGCTTTTACTCATGTCGTTGTGTGACATTGGACTATTTGTGATGTACTCTTCACTGACGTCGGGGACTTTATAGTTATTCGAATAGCATAAAATTACAATTTCTTCTCAACCAAAATGAGACGAATTAGATTAACATAGAAGTGAAGTGATTCAGAGAAAATGATATGAAAATTCAAAGGAGATATAGAAGATAACCACTTGCTGATAGAGATTTATAGTTTGGATAGAAGCATCTTAACCAGTTTCGTTGATTGAAGCAAATCCTGCAATTCACACCAATTATCGCAGCAAGCTGCGTTCTTCATCGACTCGTGAGCCTAGTGATCCACTGCTCAGAGTTGTCATAGTCATTTTGTTCGAGTTCGAATCGGTGGGGATAGGGACAGAGAATATAGGGGCGCGGTGCACTCTAGAGTGCAGCTCTCGCACCTAGCCCGAACCCCCGAAGGAGCTCGAACCCCCATAGACCTCCAAGGTCCGGGAAGCAGGTACGCCCTCTTCAAGACTCGGCGACAACCGTCTCCACTCACAGAGACTCGAGAAAATATAATTCCAAAAAAAATTCTCGAGAGCCACCCGAACGAGAAAGAGGCTACGATCGGCAATGACACTCCACTCGTAAGAGGCGTCGACCCGGAAACGTCACACGACGAACGAAGACGCCTTAATCGGAGGCGAGAAACTCCTTACGGCAGAGCACCGACCGAGGAAGAGACGACGGCGCAGAGTCCGGAACGCAACGCACCGAATCCAAAACCGGAACCCGACACCCGAACCGAACGCACGAAAGCACCGGACGACCCCTGCCCCCGCAAAGGATCACCGACACCTCGCACGCCCGAATCCGAATCTCAAGAACCAGTCCGAACCCGGACAAGCAGGCCCCTCGTACCGCACGGCCATAACTCCCCGACTTCCTCTCCGCCGGTTTGAAGTATTAATATAACAATAAACTTTTTGTAGGAAGTGTTAGAACCAGACGAGTGAATTGATAAGCTGAGAATTTATTAGTTGATCCTAATTTAGAATTAATAAGTTAAGTAAAATTCGATGGAGAAAGACTTTATCTGTCAATCAGTGGGATTAATCTAGCTTATTCCTTCATGTCTTCAATTGGAATTTAGCACTTTAACTGATATATTAGAATAAGATATGGGGCAAGAGTTGAGTAATGAAGAAAAGGCGTTATAGTTGTGACTTGTAGGAGAGGATACTGATTATCCTCTTTTTTAATGGGGATTTTTTTTTTATATCCATGAACTTCTTAAGTAATATTAAGAGAAGGTTGTTTCTAGAGTCAGTACTGCGCCGTAGCAATTTGTATCAGTTTTCTTGGTTTATAAATGGGTGTTTTAGACATACTGAGGCAAATTTTTAATTGGCAATATATTAAACCAAAAATTCAAAGCTGCGATGTATTTCCATCTAGTGTTCAAATTATTGGATACTACTTTGGAGAAGGTTAGGTGACCTTTGTTTTGTTGGAAATATTTTATGGTGACGTTAGGACGCAGATTTGTTCTGTTCATCTCCCGTGTCACCAGACCAGTCCACTGGGCTGCCACTTTAACAAGTATGCTAGAAAGGAATTCCCTGTTAGGCTATTTATTAAGCGCTTTACTCCTGACATTGTAGCCGAAATTCGTAAGAGAGCTTTGCAAAGCAAAATTTTATTTCTTTTCCTCAATCAGTTGTTCACTTCTGCCATTCCTTCCACTTTGGAAACAAGACTTATTCAAAGTACTGTTCGTTAGATGTTGCTAATTTGACCTCAGTATACTTGTAAGTTAACTGAAGAAACATTGCATTACTTTAACTGTGTTACTTCTAAGGGGCTATAATTCATTTTACATTCTGGAAGAAAATCAGGAGTACTGATACACCAATTTTAAAAATAATATGATGGTAAATTGTAAGGATAATTGCTATAACATTTATATAGTTTGCAATGATTTTTTCTAAATCCCCACAAAGAATTTAGTTGAAGTATCAACATGGGAAAATCATTTAATTTTAAAAAATAATGAATCAAATTTGCTTAAATTCAATGGGAAGGAACAATTTTATTATTTTTTTAAAATAAAAATCCACGAAATAAACTGATACAATTATTGATCATGTGCTTGAAATGATTTTGAAACAATGAAATAAATTATAAAAAAACAAAAGAAATGTAATTCTAAAACTGTTTTTCTATGCTGTTAAAAGATCTACTATAAATATAATTGTAGGAGAAAATACATTGCAATAACTTAATAACCATGCAAGAATTTTTTTAATAAATAAAACTACAGTAAGACCTCGATAAGTTGGATTAAGTGGTACCACAACTGATCCGGATTACCGAAAGTCCAAATTATCTGGAGAACAGAAAAAAATGATGAAATAAAACATGCTGACAGAAAATTATCTTTATATTGAACAAATAGATTATGAATCCCACTTACATAAGATGAAGACGTCTACTGTGAAAAATAGAAGTGCGCTTAATGCTGATTTACAGCATTTTCCTATACAGGGCACTATATACCATTGATCATTGTTGATCAGAGTCATATGTAATTTTCTTTAATGACCATGCTCAGAATATTTAAAAATTTCTTTCCTTTTCCTTTCATGCATTCAAAACTGTGAAATTTTAATACTGGAAATACTTTTTTAAAAAAAATAAGGGGATGAAACCAATAAAGGATAGTATGGAAATTTATAGATCAATTGTCAAATTTAAAAAAAAATAAAATTCGTGTAGATCTATCTGAAATAATGGAAATTTGAGTTAAAGAAATTCGACTTAACAAGTACTTCTGTATATTGATATAAAAAAAATGAAAATATTTAATTCACATAACACGAAACATAACAGTTAAGTTTCAGTATTATTAAGAAATTAGTATTATTAAGAATTTTCGGTTTCTTAATAATTCAGTATTATTAAGAAACCGAAAAAAAAAGTAAGTGGAGGATCGGCATACTTAAATTATTTACGTATCAAAAATTAAGCCGACTGCTAAGTACTTACTTATAGAATTTGTAGTATCAAATTAATTCTTAATTAAAATTGTGAAAAATTATCATCTAATAATTATTAAACTTATTATTTTGTTATTTTTAAATCCATTTAGAGCTGCTTGCGATGAAATATTTAGCAATGAGGTATTTAATTATAACTCACTACCCAATGAATTGTCTCAAGTACAGTAATTGATTGGACCATTCTTAAGACATAATCTTAAAATACAATAAGGAAAATAGCAAAATGTTGGAATATCCTTTAAATGTTTAGGGGTTATCAATAAAAAAAATAACTAATCCATTTTCTATTTAATTAAAAAAACAAGATTTTTTTTCCCTTCCAATTTTTGAAAGAAATAAGCGCATCTTCTGCATCTGAAAGTTTAGTGACAGCAGAATTTGAGGCGTAGAGTGAGGAGAGAGTGCCTTAAGTGAATTAATTTTAAAGATCTTTTCATAGTTCTGAATAAAAGAACTTAAAGTAAAATCAGAACTTAAAAGCTCCACTCAATTATTCATCTAACTAATGCTCTTCCTTAAGTTACTTTAAAAGGGAGTGAGAAAAGAGGGAAAAAAATGCCACGTCATACATAGAGAGTGAAGGGAAGAAAAAAAACCCGTTTTAATGATAAATGCGCTGCTACTTTTCTTTCATTTAAAGTCATAAGAAGATTAAAAAAAGCAAGAAAAAGAAAAGAATAACGTGTGCAATTTGCGCCTTTTTGGTGCTGTGAAATATTCTTGGTAAAAACATTAAAAAATGACGAAATGAAATTGATGAATAAAAACACGAGGCAAAAAATGGCCTTCTTTTTAATCTAAACAAGAGTTTTTGCTTAATGAATGCGTGCATTAATTCTTCCTAGGAGATTAATTAAGTTAAATAAACTAGGGTACGAAGCTAGAAGGTGCAAACAGCAGAGATGTGAACTTTTAACAAAGTCAGACCTGAAGTCAAAAATGTATTTAAGATATAAGTTTTCCCTCTGAAACTTAATTGCTTTTTAAAATAGTCGAAGTTTATTTTTTTCCTTCTCGTTATCGACTTAGTCAGATTCAACCCAGTAAGTGTTCAGAACAGTTTTTTTCACCAAGCTTACTAAATTCAATAATTTGAAAGATTAAGAAGAAGCTAAATAAAAGAAATCTTTCTAACTAAATTTAAATGTTACATGAACGTTTTTAGGAAACGTGTATCATGGGGATATTTTCGGCGAGTACCAAATTAGATCAAATTAGAATTCAGGATTCATTCAAATACCTACGAGCCAAATTGCGTCTAAGAATACAAAGACCAAAATTTTTTTTTAAAAAAAGCGACGAGAAAATGCAAAGTGAAAATAAATTCACCAAGAAATAATTAACTTTCTAAAATATTTTTTTATTGAATTTAAGATGAAGATAAAGGTGTATCTAGTCTGAAGTAATGATTAAGAAGAAAATAAGAATGCTTTAGTAATGTAAATGTAAATTTTTATCAAGCAATCAACAGTTTAGACTAGAAAGTGTTAGAAAGAAAAGTCTTTTTTCATTATGTTAATGACGTATTCATTATTGAATAATTTATTGATTTTTAATGAAAAGAAATATATAATTTTTTTTTCATTTACACAGCAAAATTAAAATGACTTTCTTTAAGAATATTCAGAGTATATAATATCAAATTGATTAATATTTAAAAGTAGTTCTTCATTATATTTCCAGTAAATATTTTAAACAGACAAAAATATTATTTGAAATATTTTTTTATTCTTTAAACATACAAGATGATTTTTTCGGTTTTTAATATAAAAAAAAAAATCAGCATCCTTTATCTCTTGAGAAAACAGAAAAGAAACTCATGAACTTTAGGCAATGGACTTTACAGAAGGTTTTCATTAAAGTTCTAAATTTTTCATAACTCTAGATTTATAATTATATTAATGCAACACTTGTTGTAATAATCTTAATTCTTCGATTTAATTACTGAAATATTAGTTTCAATGGTACAGTGAACTTTATATAAGCAAAATTTATACAGTAGTGCTTTTTATACGATCTATTTACAAAACCGCGTTTAAACTAAATAGTTTCTAATGTAGTATGCTCAAATATTTCGTGCAAATAAGTATTAAAATCTACCACAGACTATTTCATTGTATTAATAAAATAACTCATCAATGCATGAGTCCTATATTAATATAGGGAAAGGAATGGGTTACTTCGTATGCTGAACGGAAAAATTGTTTGCAATTTTCTGAAACTTGAAGCAAATTACTAACAATTGTTAAAATTAATTTTTGAATAAAACAATCAGATTGAGGAAATATCTCTAAAATAGCATTTTTATATATTCTTGTTAAACTTATTGAAATCTCATCTTCATGTTTACTGTTACGAATTAATATCAAAATAACTCTTGATAAGATATCTTGTATAAATTAACGAATTGAAATTTAGTTTACTATAGAAATAAAATGTTATGAGATGACTGGACCACCAGCTAAGGCGTAGGGATTTCACAACGTAGATAGATTGAAAATTTCTGTAATTCTTAATTCTTGCTATACTGCGGAGTAAAAGAAGTATATAGTTTTGTATTTGTAATTACTTTTTACATATGTTATCTAGTATGGCTTCAAAGAGGAACAAATTAACATTAAAACAACAACAAAAAAAATGATGCAATTCGTGAAGCAGAAATTGAAAAACTTTGGAAGATTTAGGGCACAGTAATTTTCAATGAGTAATATCCAAGTAGGCTATATACTAAATTATAGAGAAGAAATGTAAAAAAAAATCATGGATTACAAATTCAAATGAACACTTTAAGACTGCAAAACTTTAAAATAAAACACTGATACATGTAAAATTGCTGCAGTACTGTTCAATTGGTTTTGTTCTGTATGAGCAACCAATATTTCTGTTAGTGATATGAATATTTATAAACAATATTCCTGTATTGCAAATAATGGGAAAAAAAGTTTCGGAAAGTCTGGGACTACGAAACATTAAATAGTTGGTTAGATAAATTTAAGCAAAGATATAACATCACTTTTAAGATTATTGGTGATGAAGAAAAATCAATATAGATGCAACGCATAATAGACTAGATAAAAAAAATCCAAATGAAATTTGGGAGGGACGTGAGGCTAAATACATCTTTAATGCAGATGTGAAACTGGATTACTTTATCGAGTTTTGTCAAATTGAACTCTATGCTTCATAAGGGAAAAATGCCTTGGTTGTAAAAGCTCCAAGGAATGTCTCTGTGAAACTTTCTCGTAACATGGAAGGAGAGTTTAAGCACCCACTTGTTAATAGAAAAGCTAATAAACTAAAATGCTTCAAATATATCAATCGAAAAGCTTTATCAGTTCATTGGCATCGCAATAAAAATCATGGAGGACGCAAAGCATAATGTCAGAATGGTTGATTGCTGTAGATGAAGCAATGCATAGAAAACATTAGTAGATTCTGCTATTTCTGGACCATTTGCCTGCCCACTCACCAAATAAAAAACTGAAATCAATGAAATTAGTGTTTTTCCCACCTAATGCAAACATTAGTATTGCAGCTTTTAGACTAATGCACAATTAGAAGCTTCAAGGTGCATTACAGAAAACTATTTTTATAGCATATTCTTGGTAGAGCTACTTGTTGAAACAGCGAAGAGAGTGCAAATGTATCAATGTATTAAATACAATTCAGTGGAAAACAAAGGTGGTTAAATCCTTATTACAAAGTTGCATTTAGAACTGTTTTAAGAAAGCAAGTTTTGAAATTACAATTTGAAGTGCCCTCAGTGAAAATACTACTAACGAAAATCAATTCAATTGTTTGAACTTACCAGAAACAGTGGCAATCCTCAAATGCAAGAATTTTTAGAAATCGATGAAAACTTGGTAATGGAAGACACAAATGAGAACATAAATATTTTATTTCAATTGTAGTAATGTGGGCTTTAACAAACATACCTTAAATAATTCGATATAAAAACCAACGTTTTTATATGGTGGCAAAGTTTATTAGAGAAAATTATTTAAATATTAGTTAAAACTGTTAGTTATTTTTAACTTTAAAATTTACTTAAAAAGAGACATTTGTGAGAGTATTAAAAAATTCATAATACTCATAAAATCAAAACATGCAATTGAAAGTTTGTAAGTCATTCTATTAAAAAAAGAATAGGAACCAGAATTCAGAAAAAATTATTGTGATAAGACATGGTTCCAAATATTGGAAACTTCCTTTCTTGCGAATGATTACTGACTAAAAGTCACCAATCCTTACTATATCGGAGATAGTAAAGGGGAGATAGCATCTCCCCTTTGTGAGTACAAAAGGTTTACGATACCTCATGCGGCGTGGGGAGTGTCCGGTGCTCCCAGAGGGGGAAAGAAATTTTTTCCTCAATCCTAAAAGCGCCGAGAGGAAAGTATATTTTGACTTATTAAAATTATTGAAATATTAGTTAAAACTTGTCGCAAACGTTTAAATATTGCATTGTTAGGCGAGTACAGACGATTCTCAAAATTTCAAAGCTCTAGCTTGATGGGAAGTTGGTTAAATTAACGATCGAAAATTTGATGACACACACACTCACACACCAAGTGAAATTCAGAAAAACGTTGTAAAATCAGTGAAGAAGAAAAGAACAGCCAGACAAGAAGTGTAACACAAATAAATATACAGGTGCCTTAAAATGCATTTCCTAATTTAAAAAAAAATCAAGATAATTATTGTTGATAGTGAAGGACTTAAGATCATTAATGACTTTAATATCTAAGTGAAAAAAAAATGTTTTCAATGCACTGACTTTAAAGCAAACACATGTAATGGATTAATTTCAATAAACTTTTATAAGTACAAAATTTTATTGTTCATTTCATACATTTTTGAGGTATTTAAACTTTTTGAATTTTCATTTTCCTTTAACTTAGAATTCAGTTGAATACATGTAACTATGTTACTGATGTATGTATTATTTATTTAAATCTGGACACAACTACCAAATTTCTGTAATTAAATTATTTTAAATTAGAAATCGTTTCTTTTAAATAAAATTTTTTTGTAATTCATGTTAGTGTAGAAATGCTTTATCATTAAAAAGCCACTAAATGTTATAAATAACAAACTTTTCTAAAAATTCAAAGCTATTCACAAAGTATTAGACTTTACAGTATCAATACTTCTCATAAATTATAAGTATTATGTTCAGATTATGTTTTCATGCAACAGGGGGAACCTTAAAATTTAGTTACTTAAATATTGGTACAATTTTGAACTTTACAACATAATTAGTTTCTCCGTGCGTTTAGATGACACCCTTATCTTAAATGAAACTTTTAATTATTAATTAAATAATCAAATGATAAATAATAAATATAGTCTTTAAAAATAAATATTTTGGTCATCTTCTATACAATTTCCTATTGATGCCCCTTAATATGTCCCTCTGCTGATTGATACTTGATTTATTAATTACTAATTTCACGTTTCATATTTAGTTAGATGTATATCGTAGACGAAATCGATAGAGCTTTATGGGCCCAAAAGTTTATTTTCTTATTATATATATTATTTAATAAATATACAAAATGCATAAAATAAATTTTCAAAGCTTTGTTAAAAATTATATTTTCAAATTACAGTGGTTTTAAATTAGGCATCTGAATTATAAATTTAGTGAAATTTGTTTTGGACAATGTAAAAACGAAAGAGAATGAACAAAACCTGAAAATAATGAGCGATAAAATTATTATTTAAGTTTACACTTGTGAATAAACTTTCAAGTTTACACTTGTAATACTTTTTTTTTAAAAAAATAGTTAAATTGTTATTCTTAAAAAAAATCCCTAATGTTTTTAAAGAAGAATTTCTTATTTTAATTCTGTTCAAAATTGATTACTTAATGGATTTTAAAGATAAATCAAAGGACTGATTTTAAAGATAAATTGATTTTTAACACTCTTTTACTGTATGACTCATTGAGGACATTGCTCTGAAACAGTAATAAGATCAAAAGAAAATCAGCAGATCTGAACCATACTCTTTAATATTGAATTGAAACGATATTCATATTGAAATCTAATATAAAAACAAATTTTATCAATCGTTAAAGATAAAATAACTCAAAAACAAAATCAGTAAATGTGGCCTTTAAAAACAATTTTTTTCTTCCTATTCCTTTTACTTTTTCTTCTCAAGAACCATTATTCTTTTCCTGAAGAAAAAAAAATGTTTTGGAAAACTAAAAGATTAAAACAAGTGAAAGTTTTTCAAACTTCCAAAGCAGTTTAAAAACGCAAAAAAAGTCTCTTTAGACAAGAAAATTTTCTTTAAATCACAATTTTAGAATAAAAAACCTGCGAAGCATTTTTTTAGTTCGAAATAAATATTGTGGAAAAAAAAAATTCTTTTTACAGAATATACGAAAAGAAAAGAGTAAATCTAAAAAAGAGAAGACAAAATTATTTAAATATTTACAGAATCACTTTCTTTTAAAGTTTGGGACCAAATCGAGAAATTGAGTTACTCAGTTGCTGTGTGTGTGTGAGCATGAATATATATATTCTCAGTATTTATTTCATAAACTTTTTTGGGATTATATATTTCAATACTTTATTATTACAAAAATGTCTGGTTATAATATTAAATACTATATCTATGAATTACCAGCATCTGCTTCGCAGATTTTGAAATTATATTCAAACTTCACCATTAATGTCCTCAATGCTGATTTTGCTTCCACTGAGATATTAATCATGTCAAAGTAACACAAAAATAGTACATTACAGGATTAGGAACACTCCAGCATATCACACGAAATATTTTCATATAATAGGCATAATAAGTGCATTATTTGTGCTAATCTTTTTCTTTCAATATTTCAAAGAAATATTTTGTTAAATTTAGTAAACTTAAAATATTAACAGATTAAGTACGAATTCGCAATTGAATATATACTGAGAGATGGAGCATATCCAAAATATTACTTTGAGGTATTTTCATTCTGAATCTTTTCAAACAGTTAATGAAAGATATATATCTTTAAAAAGTAATTTGAATCCATTATTTTGCTTTATACATAATAACAAGATTGGTTAGCTTATTATATCATTTTCTGTTAATTGATGTCGATTCCAGATACAAATTGAAAGTAATTAATAGTGAAAATTCATAACCAATTACTTCTATTTTTATTGAATGTCTACTGAAAAAAGTAAGCCATGATATTTTTAAAGTAATAATAAAAATTTAGAAGAAATTAAGATGAGCAATAGAAAAAAGAATTGAAAATTTATTTGCGTAAATAATTGCCTTACATAAACAACTATTTTAATATGTTGTCCTTTGTAATGTCTATCAATGAAAAACTTCCCATTTTTAACTTCTTATAAATTGTGTGTTACAATCAATATATTGTATTATTCATTTCATTCGTGCAGTCTCTTTACCGTCAGGAAATCACATTTTTGGATAACAAACTCAGTGGATTTATTTCGATCGTAGATTCGGAGAAGAAGCAAAAAGAGTGAAACATAGACTTTAACATATTTTCTTTAAAAATAAGAAATGGGTTATTAGTAACCTTTTTCATCTCAATGTCTCATTTTTTTGAACTTTTGATTACCTATTTAATAAGCAGCTCTACTAACCTTAGAGTGTAATAATTACAGATCCGAAAGAGTTGATTTTCCTGGAATTTTACATGGAAATTTACATGAGGAATTTTACACGGAATAAAAAGAGGGGGTATATAATATTACATGTAAAGGTATTTCAAAGTTCAAATCGAGTGAATTGACTTGGTATTTGAGTAGAATCTCAGTTTGTTGCCTTTATTGACATTTTCGTCATGAAGGTTTGACATTTTCTTCAATTATGCAGTGTACATTAATATGGTTCTCATTTCTGAACCTAAACCTTAAACTCTTCCTTGACTAAATCATAAATCTTAATTTTCATGCGCATTCAGGAATATTCTTATTTTAGCGTTAACTTTCTAATTGTTTTATCTGAGTATTGAATCCAATTAACCAAAGGAAGAGATGGCCCGAATTTTGTAAATCAGCTTCCAATAAAATATTTTTTATAGTTAGAAAAAATAACTTACAATGACGGTAATACGTTTATATATATATATATATATATATATATATATATATATATATATATATATATAAATTTTTTAAATAATTTTCGTGATATTTAAAATTATTGCATTTGTTAGTTTTTAACATATATGAGGATGATATTAAGATTTTCTGTTTATTTAAATTAAATTTGTTCATAAATGCGAACAAATTTATGTTATGTAATACTTTTTTTAAATTTTTTTTTTAACTACTCAGATTTAACATTTGATACCAACAGCTTTTTCAAAAAAAATTATAATGGAAAATAATAATATTTTCCTCTCAATTAAAATAAAATACTTAATGTAAAAATGTATGATATACAATAAATACATTAAGCAGGAGAGCATTTAAAACGTGATTATTTTATATATTGTGTATTAAAATTTGGCAAAAGTAAATTTTCGCTGAAAAATTGAATCGGACTTTTAATTATATAAACGAGAAGAAATCGGAAATAACTAATAATTTGTTAATTGTTAGTGATGATATTTTCAGAATAAAAAGTTTCACTTTATGTAATACTAAATATTAAAATATGTATTAAAATTTGTCTGATCTGTGTGCTATTAATTCTATTGATATCAAAATTGACTTATGCCTCAATAAAAAAAAATTCCAACAATTTTAAATTTTATATTGATGTATGTTTTTATATTTCTTTCCACACATGCATGGCACTCATAAACATTTATTCAACTTATGCGTATGAATATTTTGCACGAAATAAATTTGCTCCATTATCTTTGGGAGAGCAACTCGATTTCTTATATTACTATTAAATTGGTCATTACTTTAAGTTATTACAAATTTTAACAACATATATTTGTGCTTAGTTTAAATTTGAAGAAATATTATGAAAGGTATATTTATGAGGCGTAAATGGAAAAAAAGATATTTTTAAGATTTTTTCACGTACACGTCTTAAATCTAGATGCGCGTGTTACAGATTACTTTTGCATATTAAATATTAGTACAGCCTTAAAAAGTACTTTTATTACGTATAACAATTACATTGAGGAATTTTACGTACCCAGTAAACTTTTAGCTAATTTAATTTCAATGATTAAATTATTACTCTGCAATAAAACTGCATTCTCATGCAACATTTGTTTAATATTTATATTCTTTTATTTTACATTCTTAATCATTAACAAGAAAATAAAGTTTTGAAATGGACCAAACTAATTAGCTATTAATTATTTTAAATAATATTTAATACAATTTAATATAAATTGTATTAAGAAAAAAAGGAAAAGAAATTCCCTTTTCAATTAAAAACTTCAAATTGAAATGAAGCACTGACATACGTCTTAAAAATAAACTAACGCATGACAATTTTTATTGGACTTATGCCATACGTCAAATGCTTTATAGCAAAACAGTAACATATGGCAGAGGTGTAGTGAGAAATTTTTCAAGGGGGGGGGGGGTTTTTTCACATTCAACTCATATCTTAAAATTAATTTTAAATTACATTATTTATTTTCAAGGGGTGGGGTGGGAATAAGGCTTTTCTGGAATACGGGATTTCGAATATTAATTATTTCTGAAAAAAATCAGTATAAAAAGGTTCAGTTTTAAAATTTCAATATACAGCAATCCTTATGAGAAGGGAGTTACCCATATTTCCCCCTTTGCTATGCCACTGCCATATGACAATAGAAAATGGAGATTAATTACGCGTAGCACTTCAAAATAGAAGGAAAAATAAACATATAAAGAAGATTTAATAAATAATAAAACTCATAGAATATATTTGTTTTATTTTGATCCATTAATCATATAACATTCCTAGATTTCAACAGGTTTTAAAATTAAAGTCAGTTATTATTTTAAAAACATTTAAAGTTGCAAGATTAACACTTCTTATGTAAATAACATCATAATGAATTATTTTCTGGTTCTCTCATTAAAATATTGATATGAATTGCAGATCATTTCATAATATTCAAACCTCTAAAAGGATTTATCAATTCGTAAAAAAATGCATTATTTTCAAATAAAAAATGAACTTATTTATATCACTTTAATATTAATTTCGAACACTTTATCCCTGAAGAAATGTAGTTTCCCAGAAAAAAAACCCTAATTTTATTAAATTTCCTATGAATTTTTTTTTTAAAATATTTATTTTAGCATTTTCAATACAATTCAAAAGTCTATCACTTAGGAATATTAATGAAGAATGGTAAATTGATACATTTATGCTTGGAATTAGCTTTTAAATAGACAACACACCAGTTATTTTTATGGCATTTATGAACCGTAACAGAATTTATGTTTTGCTAGCCATACTATTTTCCTTAGTAGGAAAATAATTTCGTAATAAAAAAGCAGTTACTTATTAAACATTTATTGAGCGGATTCTTAGATAAATGGTGAATTAGAAGCAAGTCACAAATCATCACAAAATTTTACTCACTATAATCTCTACTAAAACACAACACTTGTAATTTTTTTTCAATGATAATCTATTTACTACAGAAAAATATCACATGTAACCGTGTTATATATTTATGATATTTTCTTTTAATTTAACTGTTTCTATTATACGATTCCTTGATCTTAATTTCTACATTTCGTAAACATCAATAAATGACAGAAGTCAAGATCAAATTCCACTACTAGATAGCAAAATAACTAATCTTAAAAATAATTTATTTAATAAATATTCTCTACTTTTTTCTATAAAGTACAAATTTAAAATCAGTACTAAATCGATTCATTTTATATGCTCCAAAGATCATCGTTCTCTAAATATATAAAATTCAATAAAATTTTACTGCTGAAATTGTTTTAAAAATAAATATTCGCTTTCAATGGCCTTAACGAAAAGGAAAAGGAATAAATGATGTCAAAGTAATCAGATTAAAAGCACGATCTAAAATTGCTTAGAAAGGTTTAATACTATTCAGTAATAGAAATAATAAATAAGGAAGGCAATAAAATTACGAAGCAATTTAGTAACAAAAATGTTTTAAACCTTAAGAGAATGGTGGATTCGTGATCTTTTTCAAACCTTAAGTTGGAAAAATTTTAAGTAGTAAAAATAATTGGTTTATGTTGAAATGTTACTTAATAACTGATACATATACATATAAACACACAACTGAAAGAGAAAGATAGATATATTCACATATGTAAGTTAAGTCCTTAAATCTCTGAGAAAAAAAAACAAGTTATTTTAATCAATGCATTTCTTAAGAAAATTGTATCAGTCTAATTATAATTAAAGTCTAATAATAACCACAATACTCATTTTAAATTATATAAATAGTATTTTTCAATGTCAATACAACAATTTAGAGTAATTTGTTTCATTATATAGCCAATAAACTTTAAATGTGTCAAAAATTGCTATTACTTTTTTCTCTTTTTAAATTCATAAAAATATAGAATACATTTTTGCATACATCATTTAATAAACTTATAAGCAGGCCTGTAAAAATGGTATTGAATTTTTTTTTTCAAGTTTTATCTAGTTCCAGTTTTCAAAACAGTTAAAAGTATTACAATTTTAAATGCAGTTTTTAGTTTTAAGAGAAACGAGTTTGATAATACATAAATATTAAAGTAAAAGAAAATTAATTTTTTCTTTACGCTTGGTGTTTCGAAAATTTTTGAAAACACAAAAATAATTTTAATTTCAGCGACAAAATTGAAATCTCTACCTCGTATTTAAGGAAACAAACACAAGAAATTAAGGTTTCGAAAACAATAATTAAAGTAAAGTAATATACCACTAGTAATATATAAATATAACGAAAATAAAATTATAACGGGGAATAAGAAACCACCCTTGAACAAATTAGTTTTCTCTGATATATACATGGCAATTCTTAAAATAAATATTATGAAAATTATTAGTAGATTCTGGAATACCACCAAAAAGAGCTAATTTTCTATGACTTTTTTTCTTTCTAATTTTCTGAAGATGAAAATTTTTTCTGCAATTCAAAATTGGCATTGTGATAATTGGAGAGAAAATCCACGCAATAACACTTGAGAAAACAATTTTTTTTTCAGCAAAAACTTTCTTAATAAACAATTTGACTTCGTATTTCAAAAATACAAAGATGTTTGTGTTTGGAAAAGTTTGTAGGATGAATTTTTGGCTGAATGTTTACTTGAGTCTTTATGACAAAATAATTGCTCTAACTTAAAATTCTTACTGACTAAATTTTTCAAAAGCATTTGACAGGCTAGTTTATACAAACATCAGCTTAATAAAAAATACTTCGGTTGTATCTCGTGAAAAATTGTTTTCTCTTCTCTATTCGAGCAAATGATTATTTCACAATTCTGCTAATTTTATTTGGTTCTCCATAGCTTAAGTACTCTTCCTCTCTCTCTCTCTCTCTCTCTATATATATATATATATATATATGCACACACACACATATATATACGTTTTTTTTTTCATGAGTAGTAAAATGAGAAGTCAACTATTTGTTAATTTTTCAATAATGAGAAGTAAACAATTAAATAATTTGCCGAATTATACAA
This sequence comes from Nephila pilipes, assembly GCA_019974015.1. Classification (NCBI taxonomy): domain Eukaryota; kingdom Metazoa; phylum Arthropoda; class Arachnida; order Araneae; family Nephilidae; genus Nephila; species Nephila pilipes. The sequence continues at coordinate 76,588 of BMAW01123428.1, forward strand.
TTGGTTAAATAGTTATGATGCATAGTTACGATAATGGAACTATGACAGATGCTGATCCATTAATAAATGTTACTCCCGACAAAAAAGCAATATTTCTGTGTTCTAAATAAAATCATATTTAACTCTTAAAGTCTTACAAGTGGCTCTCTACTGTAAAGAGAGCTAAGAAATTTAATAATATAACTTCCTCATTAAATATGTTTATAACAATGATCTTTGAAAGAAATTCAAATTACTGATAGGAAATAGCATGAATTATTTATTACAGTTGTTTTTTGTCCTAAATTCTCAGTTCAATCATACAAGGACTCCTATATTTTGTTTAGGATCATGTGAACTTCAGAGCTAACATTCACCCCAATTAAGTATAGTTCTGATTGTTTCATGTTTTAAGTAATTTTTAATTTATCTTAATATCTCTAAGATTTGTTATACAATATTAAATTCAACATTTTTAAAATAATCTGTAATAAAATTTCCATAAAAATGTAAAAAAACAATAAAATGTCAAATATGGTTTTAAACAACCAGATAATTGAAGATAATTTTCTCAAAATTATTAATAAAATATTTATTTGTTTTTATTATCAGAATTTTAATCAATATTCTTACAAAATTCATTTCTAAATTCAAAATAAAATTCTTCCTTTTTCCGGTGAAGTCTGGCAAAATTCTTACGGTAAGATTCGACAAGGATGAAAAAAAAATTTAGAAACAGATTATGCACTAGTTATAAGTAATAGCTTAAATTTCAATTTTAATTTAAATGAAAATTTTGCTTTCTCAATGAGAGCTCAGAATGTTGCATTCTCAATTAGAATAAATGAACATTTGGTAATTTTATTTTAGAATTTTATTTATGCATGATATAAATTATTTTAACTATTTTTAAGCAATGTAATATTTTTCAAATACAATGAACCATTATTTTGTAATATACTTTAGAACAAAAATAACATTAAGATTATTTAAAGGCTGACTATTCAAAAGCTAATAGCTGCTTTGAAACAATAAAAAACAATCAAATGCCAACAATACATATAACAAAAAAAATAAATAATTAAATTCCACTCTCAAACTTTTGTTTCTAATAACGAGTTTTTAAATTAGAGCTTCTAAACAAGCTTCCTTTTTTATCCAAACATTTATTGTTTCCACACCTTTCTTTGTTTTTCTTGCTTAGCTAGACTTTGTTTTTTTTTCCGTTTCGAAATGTAAAGAAATGTTATAGTCTCTTAAAACTTTAATTCCAACTCTACCATAAAATCCAAAGAATATAAAGAAACACTTTTGAAGAATAAAGTAGTTTTCTACGAATAAAAATTTACATCGGGAATAAAAAAAGAAGGGGGGGGGGGGGAATAGAACGACCAATTAACTTTAAATTTAAACAAAGGTCTTCTGAAAAACAGAACGTTCAGTGTTGAATGTATGGAAATAAGTTTAAAAAAGCAAGTAAGGGCTTTTTTAAAGGAAATGTAATAAAAAAGAGTCTAAATCTCTTATAAATATTAAAAGGATATTTAAATCGTGGGGTTTTCGATTGAAGCTGGAAAATGAACGATAAAAATGATAGGGAAAAAAAAAAGATTCGTTCAGTTAGTAAAACGTCGACGAAAAATTCGTTCTTTCTTTCATATTTTTCAAATCTACTGATCGATATAAATTGTTACGGGCGATAAAATGCTTCCAAAAGCGGGAGGAAGAGTACTACTTTTTATTTTATTTTCATTCCGGGATTTTTTTTTCATTCTGGAGTTTTTAACTTTGTCGTATGTGAGAGCTAAGAGCAGCTGTTTCATTCTTTTTGTTTCTCTTTTTTTCCTCTTCTCGTCCCTTTTTTCATAATCACATCGGGCGTGTTTCGAGATTTAAAATGTAGAAGGGGGAAAATGAAAATATAATTTATTTTTAATTTATTCAGACTTCTTCAAAAATGCTTTAAATTATTAAAATTATGGAATGATTTCCATGTGTAATATTTAGTGTGAAAGATGTTGAGTGTAAAAGAAGTATAAATAGTTTCTTAAAATATGCTTCGTATTAAATGATGATTTCCTTTCATATCTTCTAATGCATTTGGAATATTCATATCTTTAAAAAGATATTTAATTTATTTTTTCTCCTTGAAAACTTATAGAAAAAAATTTAAAGATTTCGATGTTAATTTTTCAAACTATAAATATTTGAAGAAACATAAATTTATTTAATTCATTATGATTGAAGAATGTTTTTCGTATATATATATATATAAAACTTGCTTAAGTTAAGAAGTATTTTAATTAGTGCTTCAACAATCACTTTTTATTTTTATGTCATGTAGATTCAAACATTTCTATTTTACAAAGGCTTTAAAAATACTTTCTGACGAATGAACAATGTAGCAAAGTAACTACTTAATATTGTATTGGTTTAATAAATTACAACAAAATGAATAAATTTAACAAAATGAATGTCCTAACACATTTTCTCATAACATATGTAAATAAAAGTCACGAGAGTCTTACAATATGTAATATTTTTAAGTTTTTGACATAAAAGTTAATTTATTGATATTGATTGATTGATTAAGATTGTTGGAAGAGATTACTCTTAGAATTGTAGAAAAGTATGATATTTTATTTTTCCTAAAATTAATTTTAAAATATCATTAAGTTATCATCAAGGTATCATCAAGTAATATTTAAACTATTAATTTTGAAATTGATTGATTCTTATGAATTTTATATATAAATTCTATCCTTAAAAATTCGACGAATTCACCAGAATTAAAAATGGGTAATTGAAAAAAAGAACAGAAAATTATCTTCAACATTATCCACCGAATAAAAGATGATTTTTAATTAACTATAAAAAGTTTTTCTCCATCCATATCCATTTCTCCTTCCTTTATTCGAACAAATAACCCGGAAATGAAAAAAAATGCATATGAACGAAAAATATATTGCTTGTACACAAGCGCACTAATTAGTTGTAGATTCAGAGAGTTAACTGAAAAACTTGTATTATAGAATAATCTAAAAAGTTTTACTTGAATTTTCAGCGTTTGACGAAACGTTCGTATTTCTTTCATATTTAACGGATATTTTACGCTTAGCAGCATTCGAGCGTAATACGAAAAAAATCAAAAATAAAAGTAATCAAAGTCTTTTAAATAATAAATTGAATTTTATTAAATAAATACTACGAGAAAAATTAATTTTTGTATATAACAATGCATCCTAAGGTATAATACTTTCTTAATGCCTAAATATACTACGCATAACAGCAGCTTACCAATGATTAATTTTCTCGAAATTTATAAACAATTAATGATTGTCTAAATACTATTAAAAAACTGTAAAATACTTGAATTAGTCTAAGTCAAACCATTCCTTTCATTTCTTTCAGCTTAAGTTGACAAAATAATTTTTTGTCAGTAAATGTGTTAGAAAATCCATAAAACTTGTTTATTTTCAATTATATATTCAGCTTTGTATTGATGTATTAATATATTACAATTTTGTTTATTTATTTGAAACTGATGGTGAAGAATAATCTTTTCTTTTGAAAAATGTCCCAACATTTGAAAAATTCAACGATTAATCTTCTATATTTGGAAGGTATTTTTTTTTTGAAAAAAAAAATTTCAAAGTATTATAGATCAAAACACCAAATTTCATACAAAATTACTCCCGTAAGACTCCTTTTTTTCTTACTCTGCATTCATAGATGTTTATTATATATTTTTGTCCATAATCATTCTAATGTATAAAATATTACACTATATATTCATATAATTATATTCTTCCTTTAAACGTCTGATAAAACTTTTCAATTCTATTTTCCTTTACATTGAAAAAATGAGTGGGTAGTTAATGCAATATATTATAACAATTGAACAGCTTGCTTTATAGGAGAAACTTATACATATTTATAAAGTTTAATTTTAATTCTTATAACTGTTATAGTTTCAGAATTCTTAGAAAAGTAACTGCATGTAAGTCTAATAAATTTTTTTTATTTAATGAAATATTGCACATGCTTTTCGCTTTAGACAAATGTGATAATTTAGGAACTTCATAAAAAAGGTAATACATTTACTTATTTGAAAGTTGCAACTGAATTTGTGGTGCTTTAGCAGGAAGTGCAATCTACGTCTTCAATTTCTTCACTCAATTACTTCTAAAGTACACCGTTATGTATTAAGCTACCAAATGAAATTCACTTAAATTCCTTACATGTATACATAAATTAACTATGCTAAAAAAACAGGCTTTCACAACAAAAAGTAATATCAATTGAATAAAATAAGAAAAAAATGAGAGTAAACCTCATATATCCTTCTGAACTTTCTTGCTAACAAAAGTAATGTAATGCTTATTTTATTAAATTTCAACAATACGTTCTTACTAGTTCCATACTATAAAAACAGACTTTGTAACCATTCATCAAAAAGGCAATCTTTTTTATATGTTTTAATAGCTTTTGAGGATTTTTAATCATTTTATTCATAATAAAAAAAAAGGTAAAATGGTTTTATTTTATTTCAGTATATTGACTCATGAATTTTCATTTGAGAAAGTGGAAGGCTGTACTCATTTACCGCAATGTAAATTATTTCTATAATGACTTAATATTTTTAAGCGTTTTCAGAATTTCTTGATCAATTCATTCAATTTAAATTCTTATTGACATTGCTATTCAATCAACAAGACAAATATTAATAACTAATTAATTTTTGTATAGTTAGTCAATAGAAAATATTATCAAAGAATAAAAGAGTTTAAATTCAATTTATACTATGAGACATGGATTTGATGTAAGGAATCGAAGTGTTATCTTTTATGATATATTTCAAGACTCCAGTCAACTTTTTTTTTCAGATATGAAAAACTTCTTAATTTTAGAAAGTCATTGTTAAATATGTAAAGGGAACTGACATTACAAAATCATTTAAGTATATTCCTCGCCACATCTAAAGATGAAAAATTTGATTTACAAGAAAAAGGCTAAAAAGTATTATTTCAGGAAAATTTATCATTAAAAACATAATTTAAATGCGTGAGTCTCAAATTAAAAAAAATTACCGTCAAACTTTATTTTGAATATATGTTAAATAAAGAGATTTATGGTAAATATTTTTTTTCATATATTTAACACTAATTAAATTTAACCGAAAATAGCTTAATTTGGGATAAGATTCTTGATATCACAATCAACTGACTTAACAGTTTATTATTTGCCTTTGATAAGCTTAAAAAAGGCTTAAGGTATTCATCTGTAGTAAAATTATTGAAAAATAAACATGTATTTTATGTGAACTGTATCTCGACATTTCTTTTAAAATGAAAGCTTAGTATAAAATTAAATTTATGAATGTCTAGTCCAATACTACAGAAATGAATGACATATTCGCGGAATTGCATTTTCTTTCCCAACTTGACAAAAGACATGCACTTATTCATGTAAAAAATTTATTAGAAAGCAGGCCAGTTCAATGCAATAAAGTTCTTCGTTACGCCCCTAGCCAAGTACAAAAGGAGCCTGATTCTTTTGTTATGTGTCTTAATAAAGAATTGCCATTTGGACCAGATATGCGACACATAAACAAACTATTTCCACTCACAGTAAGGACAGTGTGCGAAAACATTCTCGTCCTCCAAGAGTGAACAACACTTCTGCAGAATTTATGGTTCCAGTATCGTAAACAAAGACAGTCATAACTTAGTTGGTAATGTTCACTTTATGCTTGCCTCCGACCACTAACGACTTTATGTTAGGTTTTATCCTTTAGTATTGGCCAAAGCTAAAGGTTAGTTGTCACCTCACGTATAGGACGTTAAGGGTGAAGATGGAACCTAGAAATAAAAGAAAAAAACGACATTTATCTTCTTCTTGCCACGTTTTATGGCAGGAAACTCTTTTGACATTGCAGAGGTTCCACCAGATAGACATGATGGCATATAAGAATGACTTTCTGCTTTTTCCATAAGTTTCAAATAGATTTTCACTGGAAAAAAAAGCATTTCTTTCAGTTTATTTCTTATCATAGTAATTGAATCTCTTGTTTCTATCGTTTTCGGTTATCTATCTTTCAAATAATTTATTCTTTAATGTACTATGTTACATTTAATTTTTGAAATTTAAAGCCATAACAAAAATAAAAAAAAGAAGATCCTTCATTTACTAATAAGCAAATAAAACTTTTTAAGTCAGAAGTTGTATAGTAAAATCATAAGGATATTTGCTTCAAAAAATTAATTGATTGTTATTTCAAATTGAATATCCATCAGGAAGTATTTTAAAATCACAATTATATATATATATATATATATATATATATAAACATGTTTCCTTAAAAAATGTTCTTGAATAAATTAAGATCTAAGATCACGGATACATTACGGAACTGAATTTTATTGAATTCTTAATTCATCAACGTGTGACGTTGGGCTATTCGTGATTTTTCTGCACTAATCTCAGGAAATATTTGGTAATTTGAATTACCTACTATATCAAGTCCTTGCAAACGAAATGAAACTTGATCAGGTAAATTGGAGGAAGATAAGAATCGTATTAAATTGAAATAAGGATAGTGATGTATAAGCGAAACATAATTGAAAGAAGAAGGGAGGGAGATAGAGGATAGCGACAAGTTGACTCGTGTAAATTGAAGTAAATCATCGTAATTAATCATTCATGTTGGCAGTGACTTTTTAGAAAGGAAAACCAATTTAAATAATGTTTTAACTCCAGGTGAACAGGTGCTGATTGTTTTGCGATTTTACATAGTCGCATGTAGGTAATTAGCGATTGTTGACTTGACAAATCAGTCTAGGCCACAGGGTATATTTTGACCAATTAAATTCAATCAGTAACCGCAGGTTAGGAAACTCGGAGTTCAGTAATCGGAGTTAGAAACGTAGTGGTCAAATGAAGTTTTAAACTTTCGGTTTATTTTTTCTTGACCTAGGTTACTTAGTTAAGTATGACTTTCATAGTCCGGTCCAGTTAACGATGAAAAGAGCCGTAAGTCGTGGAGCAGACTGACTTAGAGCGAAAAACAAAGAATTAACATCCGATGTTAGCAGGGAATCGTGACATTATTAAAATAAAGATTAATATAAATTCAAACAAAATAACAAAGAAAAATGAAAAATAAGTATAGGACCTATGATGTCTCAACTTAAACGATAGAATCTTTGCAATAAAATAAGTTTCAAAGCAAAACTGAATCACGCCAACACCTTGTTAAATCTGAAACATATTACAATTTTTTGAGGATATACTAATATGTTATGAAACTTTGCTTCTCTTAACAAAACTTGTATTTATAAATCTTTAAATAAAAACACAGAACAACTTAATATTCATGATAAGCGTTTCTTAACGCGTCAGTTACAGAGGTGCAGTTCTTTAAGGGTTGCTTTTTAAAGCATGAAAACTGGTTTGCATTTTAGTACATAGTTATGTTGTATAAAAAGCAAAAAGTAGTTACTAGAAATTACATTTAAAAAGGAGAAAGAAGCACTAAACTTTCGCTTCATGAATTTTACAAGATATCAAGTAAATTTTGCTTTCTTTTATAATTATTTGAATAAAATGTACGGCTAAATATTGAAATAGGAATTATGTTGATCTCTAATTAAAATATTCAAAATTCCTTATTTACTTAATGAGAATAAATAAATATGTAAACTTTATATATATAGAATGATTTCAAACATTTTTTTTTTAAATTTAAGGAAATATGGAATATATATATATAAAGAATACATCAATTCGAAAGAAATTGATTTCATTAAATTTGAATATGGTGGCTCATATATTACATAAGTTTTCAATGCAGATAATTATGAGTATATTTCTCTGATTTGTGATATTTAATAAAAATTGAAATAATTCCCATATTGAAAATTAAATACAAAGAAAATTAAAAATTAAACTTCTTAAGATAATTTTGCTATGATATATTTAATAAGTATAAAAAAACTGGTAACTTAGAAATAACATTCTAAAATGATTATTTTTTAAGGAATTATCAGGCAAAAAATTGAGATAAATGTTTCTTTAATACAATAAATTATTAAACTGTATTCATTAGCATTAGAGGAAAATTCCATATGATTTAAATAATATCCAAAATTTGGTTTTCTTAGACTATACACGTTCAAAAACTAGTGTTCTGGTTATTAACAAAGTGAAATTAATTATTCTTCTATACATTAATTAATTATAATAGGAGAGACTTTGAAAAACGTCTTAAAAAACTGAGAACCCTATCTCAGAGCAGACATTTGTCAAATTTAATAAATTGCTTCTTCAATCTAAAAGTACCGCTCTGTATTGATGAACTGGAACCAAAATTAATGAACCGTCCAAATTTGGCCACTAATTACTCTATCCGTATTCCTTCAAACTTGTGAATAATTAATACACCCAATCGATATCTCAAACTTGGTCATTAGTGCCCGGAACAGAATATAATGAAATGTAAAAACGGATGTTTTGAATCCAACAATTTCTCTACTATTTCTCACAGTAGAATATAATCCCCATTACTGATGATGTCATTAACGAAGATGATATCACTAATGACTTCGTATACTCTACAATACTTCGCATTTAGTGTGCATGTAATGCGTAATGAATTCTACAGGAAATAGTATAATGCTCTTTCATTTGATATGCTTCATATAAGCTCTATATAAATAACTTATGACTCAAATGTAAGTATAGGTTTAGTAGCACTGAGATTATATTAATATTTTCAAAACATTTCTAACAGAAACCTTTCAGAAAATCTAATTGCATGTAAAGACATAAAAGCAAAATATCCCAATCCTGTTTTAATGTCATAAATTTCTATTTCTTTTTCATGATATTGAACTATGACATTTTACTATTAAAACAAGGAAAAAAAAATTGATGTTATGGTGTAAAATATTGAAATTGATTGATAATAAATAAATTTTAAATTTTTTGAAATGATCAAAATAGTTTCAAATACAATGTGACATCTTTTTATAAAATTAAAAAAATACATGCAAGAAAATAGAATTAGATGCATTTTTAAGTACTTTTTCATTCAATGAAATATTTGTTGAAACATTTACTGACTTTTTTAATGAGAGACTAAAAAGTGAAATTACTTAAAATATTTTGTGAATTCTATTGTTGCATAATACACTAGTTTCCATAAATTAAGGAAAAATTAGAAACAAAATACTTTTACGATGTAAAAAAATTAATAAATTTTGGTACAAGTTATGCATTATACGTAAAAAATAATGTTCTAATTATAATAAGATATGCAAATTAGTGGAGCTGTTCTTATTTAATGCCAATGGACTCGTGCTCAGAAACGGGCTTTAAAAGCATCCAATTAAAAAATGAAAAAGAAATTTCAAGATAGAACTTTTTTAGATATGAATATTATAAATAGTTAATATTTCTCTGATTAATAACGATAGCATGACATTGAGAAAGCAGAAGTCAGTCGGAATAAATTTACGTAGTGAGGTGGCTTAACGTGAACCCTTCTATAATTCATTAATTGTGAATTGCATTTCTAAGAACATTGTCAGTTTCTAAAGGTCATGCTAAATAAATGCTAGAAATACAAGAATTCGAAGATACATTTATTTGAAACTAACTACAAAGAGATGCTGAAAGGTGCCAAACCACTTCAGATCTCTTGAAGTAGACACTAGCAAGCCAGTATCCAAATAAACTGTTCCAATAAGCTGCACGAAAGAACGTTGTATGCAAGACGTTCACTTTGATTTGTTCCTTTGATACCATTACATGGAAATTAAGCGTTTAATTGAGTACTTACTCATGTCAATTGGTTTGTAAATTAATGGATGCCTGCACTATATGCTGATAAGTCCATATTTTGTTTATAAAAAAATTCAAAAAGATTGATGATCTGGAAAAACCCGATATAATCATAGTCATATGCTTGGAAGAAACATATATTTAATTGATCCATTATGTGTATGAGGACAGGAATGTCTTTGGATGGTAGCATCGACTGATTAAGTTCATTTATACAAGCAAAGTTAAAGCTCATTTATATAAAGGCAGCAGTGTTTATTCAATTCCTCGTCCTTTTTCAGACTATTGGATGATTATTTTATCCTACAAGACTGTGATTCAAAATCCCACAGAGGTCGGATGGAGGAGAATTCGTGACCATACTACTGTATGTAAAATGTATACTGTATGTAAAACTGACCAGCACTCTCTCCAGATTTGAAACCTTCTGAGACTGTTACGGCTTCTCTGGGGAAGCATATTGCTGCCTTTAATTCACTCCTGCAACTCTTCAGATTCTTCAAACCGCCTTGACAAAAGCAATTAACATTTATAAATACCAACATTTTGATCATGAAACATAGCCGTCTTGAACTGTCGCATTCTTTAGTGAAATGGATCGCTCTGAAATTGCGGTTTTTGATATAATTTCATTTTGCGTTATTTCAAGCCAGAGAATATGTTGATTGTTTTTTATTCTTGCTTGATTTGTAACTCTCTGTGTGATTAATGTTTTTACTCAATTTCATTAAATCCCATCGATTAAATTTTCTTAATCCCTATTCTTCAGATTTTTTTTTAATCTGAATAATGTACCTGCAAAGTTTCATAGTAAAGTATAATTTTTTGAAATTTCTTCGAGAAAAACTTTTCGCAAAATTTAATCCACTCAAATTTTAATTACTTTAGAATATTTTTGTACATACTATTATAATCTAAAAATATTTTTATTTTTATTTTACTTACGTTATATACTAAGCTGATACTGTTAATTTTTTCCTACTTTCTAAAAAAATAATTCTTTAAATATTTTTAAAATAACTGTTAACTAACTTTTTTTAAATTTCTTTCTTTAAATTCAATTTATTTTTTTCTCTTTTTAAATTTATCACTGAAACTTGAAAACTTTAACTAGTATATTGAAAGTTAAAATATGATATTATTCTTTCTTACATAAATTTTGCATAAATATCGAAAATACTAATACAATATAATATAGTAAAGTTATATTTCCTAGTTCGTTTCAATAATTTATATCGAAAATTCAGCTTATGAGCATAAACAATACCACTGAATCAAAATATCCTGAAGTTTTGTATGCATTTCTATTGGCATTTTAAAATTTCTATCGTGATAAAATGTGATATTTTATTATTTTCTCATCTACTTCATTTATAATAAATTTCATAAATAAATTGTAAATGAAGATTTCAAACGATTGTAATCGTAATTAAAAGTAAAATTCTAAGCAGCGAAAATAATTCTCAAATAACTTCTCTATTTATAAACTAGAGACCTACTTGATGAAGTAAATAGGAGAAATGAATGTATTATAAAAATTGTATTACGTACAAAAATTGCAAAATCTAGAAAACTCTAACGTATTTCAGAAAATTTATATATAAAAATTTATAAAATCATTGATATTTTTTCTGATCGTATGCGAGTTGCATTTTTATTAATGCCAGAATAACGTTTAATAGAGCTATGGTTAGAACAGAATAATAAATATAATAGAATTTACTAGTACCTTTAATAGAATTATGATAATCTCGATAAAATAATTATTATCGTAAGCCCATCATTTCTCACAACACACCAACATTAATTATTAATGAAAATATAATAATGGACAGAGAACACTAAAGCCAGGAATAAATTCTAAAAAGCTCAAGGAATTCTCAGAAGATCTTCATTCTGAAGACATAAACCTGAGCTCTGAGGGTTGAAGTAAATCGGAGAAATGAATGTATGCCAAGGTAAACGCTCTGTTAAATTTGAATAAATGGCCGCTTTTCTGCGGCTCATTTTTCACTGTTTACGGGTTTCGGATGCTTTCTCTGGCAAGTTTCGGGAAAATCCCACCCCTTGTGTACAGAAATTTAGCAAAAGGGATCGAGAGAGAGAGAGAGAACATTCCTTTCGAAGCAAAGTAAGAGAGGTTTGCAACCGCAGCGGCCATTATTGGATTTGGGATCGATATGCGAGGATCTACGCTCTTTCTCGCAAACATTTCGTGTGCCTTTAGGTTTGGAAATTAAAGTAAAGCAGGAGAAAGGCTGCAGCGAGGTTAGCAAAACCAAATAGAAAGGAAGAAGGGGAAAAAATTTTAAAAGGAATATATAAAAAAAAGTGAAAAAAGGCATGGACTTCTCGCGGCGGGAAGAAATAGAAATTCCTCTACGTTTGAAAAGAAAAAAAGGGGGGAAATAACAAATGCAGTAGATACTCTGGGTCTACACAGACATGGATCTTAGAAATACGCGAGCGATAAATGAAAAAAAGGAATAAATAAGTTTGCAATAAAAGAGAGAGCGGTTTCTTTTGAACACAAATACAAGCAGAAGGTTCAGAGAGTGTGTATGGACAATTTTTTTTTCATACTTGTTTCTCTTATTCATTTTCTTAAAGCATGAAACCTTCATCTGCATTTCAAATGACGTATTGTGGAACACTGCATTAACCTTTTTTTAGTCTTACGTATAAATATATTCTATCTGTATAGTGAAACACATATTCTGTAAAAAACACAAACTGGTATCATTTTAAGGATTGCAGATCAGTACTCGGAACCTCACAAGGAGTATGTTTGTGATTGGTAATAAATATTTTATATTATTTTTTTCCCCTTCCTTTTCTTCGGACTTTCTTTATATTAATGTTTCTTCTTCGAAAGAACTGTTTTATTTTAGTAAGTATATTCGCTACCATTTTGAAAATGCTTGGATTTTTATTTGCGAGAATACGGAAATTTTCTTATATATTTTTTCGTAGTATTGCTGAAAGGAACTAGCATTTCTTAAAAATATGATACTTCTTCACTGACAAATGGAAAAATGTAAAAATTTTTATGAAATTTATACGCCATTTTTGTAAAGCCAATATTTAATTAAAATGTTGCTTTACATAACATGCAAACGAATTAAATATCAGTAAATTAAAAAAAAATTATTTTCCATTTTGAATTCTAAACTTCAAACAGTACAATTTTATCAAAATTTTCTAAAAATACTATTACGATGCTATATATAATATTCTGCAACAGCATTATAAGTGACATTTAAGATTTATCTTATAAGCCCCAAAAAACGTATAAAACTAAAAATACTTTTCGCGGAAATACTCGATAAAATGGAAATACTTTTTAATATTTCGCATGAATATAATATATGTTATGTTTTTCATAAACTTTCTCTATTGCTTCTTGTGTCTAGTGAATTTCTTTCAGTATGTTTCAAATCATATTTATGAATCCTTTCTATAGTCAAAAATATATAATGCTAAAACATTTATTATTATTTATAAAGTTTTTGGAAAATAATTGTCGACAACCATCAAAGTAATAAACCATTATAAATAAGAAAAAACATATAAAAACAATAGTCATCTGGCATAATTTTTTATGCAAATAGTTGTTAATTTTTTCCTATTTGAATATTGACATAGACGTAATATCAAAATTGGTTTAATATGGAAGTTTGAAAAAATGTGTCAGAGAATTCAGAGGCTCAAAATTCTACGGTCTGTTACCAACAGCCCTCAAATTCCTCTAAGTTCTACATTAATAAGTAATCAATCAATCAAATTGTAATATAAAGTAGGAATTAGCAATCCTACTTTCCTTCAAATGTAGTTGATGTTCTCAGTCTATACGCTTATTATCTCAAGAATGGCATATATGTGTGTGTATTACATATTCTTGAAGAAAATTCCTAACTGTGAGCAATTTTAAAATTGCTACGTAAAGAAGATTATCCTATTTCTTTTCTTAAAACATATTTCAAACTTGATAAATATATTACTGATTGAATTTTGGTATTTTGTTTAAATTATGTATTTACATCACAGTCAATAGATGACAAAATGATTTTTAATGTAATTGAATCTAAATTTTTAGTCATAAAACCTTTTTAGGTTTGGAGTTATTTTTAATTGAAAATTTTTTTTGAAGATTTTTAATAATTTTTACACTTTGTATTATAATTATGAAAGAGTTTGTATTATAATTATGAAAGAGTTTGTATTATTATTATGAATGTCAACTTCGAGTTAAATAGCACCACTTCAGAAAATTAAAATATGATGCGTATACTTATGTAGAATGAGAAAAAAATTTCTCGATTACATTAATAATTTACATTTTATGGCATTTGAAATTTCTGAATATTTGCTATGTAGCAGGTTATTTAAAATAAGTCATTTTAGAATAGGGATTCAATAAAAATGGTTGAGCTTACAGTTCATTTCATTTATCACGAGATGTTGAAATTAATGTCTTTCCAAAAAAAAGTCCAAATTGGAAAATTTCACTTTCCGAGAAATGACGATTTATATAAAACGCAATTAAAAAATTTATTAATGTCTGCTCTTAACAAGAAGTTATAAAGTCATTCGAGCAAAAGTTTAATCTGATATTCATGGGAAATAAACTGAGAAATAGGAATCCACAATATGAAGCAGTTGCTTATCGACGATCCGTAATAAAACAGTGCGTTAAGCATATTCGTTGCTGTTGGTGAAGTCCAACAGTATGAATGTTTCTAAAGAGTTAATTAAACTGATGACAATGATAAATATAAATGATAATCAAAGAAAAATTATATGAACAAATAGATAATTAAAATTATAGTTTTTTTTTTATATTTTTATATTTATTTTTATTTAGAATAGAAAACTCAATGCGTACAAAATTCATACCAAATTTCCAATTTATTTTTAGAACTTATTATAAACATAACATTCATAATATATTTAATTATGCAAATGCATATATTTAATTATAAACTTTATTGATCACGTTTGAGGTAGAACAAAGAGTTGAATTAAATACATAAAAAAGAAGTTTATAAAGGCTTGTTTTAATATTTTAGTGAATTGAATTGTAGAACTTTGAACAAATATTTGATTTCTTTTCAACTAAATAGACTCGTTTTTCCTATCTATATTGATTTTAGTACTGCAGTAGTCTGGAAAAGTAATTTTGAAAGCTTAGCTCATCGTGTGTATTTTTTAAAAGTCCAAAGACAGATTTTTCGACAAAAAAGGTGATTAATTAGTTGAAGAGGCAATGGTAAAAAATTAGTCATCAAAGTGAAGAAGATTTTTTTTTTTATCATAAAAGATGATTTAGAGAGCAGAGCAAAAAATGAGATATTAATGTTGTTTTCAGAAGCTAATTTTAGTTAAAAAACTGACTTTATATAAATTTTTCTGTCATTTTTGCTAATATTATTATTTTATTTTTATTTTTTCTTCGAGGAGGAAATTATAATCAATTGTTGCAATTAATTTAATTTTTTTTTATAAAAGTAACTCTTTTTGTATTTTTTTCCACGAATGAAATGTGCTTTGAATAGTTATGAAATAAATAATTAGAATAAAATGTAAATACTGATTATTTCAGTTTTGAAAACCCAACGAACTGCAGCCATGCATGCATGGTTAAAATAAATGGTGCATATAATTTATGCAAAAAGAAGAAAAATGTTAACGGCAGCAGAAAATGTATACGACCGTTAAATATATTTGAAAAATGTTTAATCTTGTAGAATTATTTGCATAGTAATCCAGAATGCTTTATCAAACTTTGAATTTTCAAGAGTTCGTGTTCTTTTAGACTTATATTTTATTGATTTTATTTACATTAAATTTAATCGGATTTCTTAATCATTCTTTTTTAAATTTTCATTATAATTTTTCTTCAATATGAAAATTTGAATTTTTTTTGCGAAATGAATAAAAAAAAATAGTTTTACGAGAATGTTTAATGTATGCTATCTTAAATTATATAAATAAAAATAATGGGAAACCTAAGTAGGAATATTTTTTCGCAGGAATATGTAGAAAAGAAACCTACTTTACAAAGAAATTAAATTCTGTATGAATTTTGTAAGAAACAAAAATGTTATAATTATCTTTTTCTATTTTAATTGCGTTTATTTATACATGTTATTCATCTCATCATTGTTTCAAAATAGAAAATAGTTTTAATTGTTATTTCGTAATTCGCCTTAATTAATACAACTTTATATTACAATAATTTGCACTTAAACAATTTAGAAAAATGTATTAACTAATAATAGTAATTTAATGTTAACCTCATTTTAGAAATTGTTGCTATAATTGATAGTTAAATTAAAGAAATATATCTTCTTCTAGTTTCACTACTGTCAACAGTAAAATTGGAAATGATTTTGTAATAAGTTTACCATTCAAATTCAAAGGAAAATTTAATCTGTATATTTCTAAGAGTTATTATTGGAATTAAGCAAATAGAAGATGAATGCTTTGTTACTAATTAAAATTTTACCACATTCAATTTAATAAACTTACTCTACTTTTATTACAAAATTATAATAATCTAATCAGAGTCAAGGAAATGGGTAGTTACATATTGTTTCTTAATTTTTCTGCTACTTCGTTATTTATGATTGTACGACATTAAGTCAATTTTTCATCTATGTCACAAATAATTTTGATTACAATATCTCATTTCTCGAGCAATTTCTGCTCTAATCTTATTAATTTTTTGTTCTGTTTTGGATTTTACAAATTTTTGAGCAATTTATTTAATTTAACGTTTTGGTAATAATAAATTATTATATTCAAAACGGATTGCTTAGAAATGAACTAGATATTATATAAAATAGACTGTAAAATAAAACCTCAAAAGTGGTTTAAAAGCAGATTTTTTTTACAATTTCTCAAAAATATTTTGTTTCTCATCAATACTGTATAACTCCTAAAATAGTAAACTTACAAAAACAGTTACTTAAGGTATTCCTTTAAGTACATTTAACATTAAATATATTTGGAAATTTGATCCGCTAGTAGTATATCAGTTTTTTAAAAAGAAAATCATGTTAGATATTCCCGTGATAGTAGTTTATTTCATGGATGATATTTTTAACATTAATGTATGTTTCCCTTCAATAATTAAATATTTATTCCTATGAGAAAGTAATTGACGTATGAAAATGAAATAAATAATGCTGTATTAGTGATCTTCGAACTCTATATTACATTCTGAATTATAGTAATTATTAGTTTTTTCACTTTGAATCCTCTTATTACTCCTATGTTTCGGAAAATATTTTATAACATATGAGAATTGTTGTAAAACATATGAATTAAATCGTTGTTTGTGTTACATATCAAAATTTGTAAACCACAGAGATTAATATGTATGATTTAATACTTGCTGTAAAGAGAATGAAGTGCTGTATCGTCTTAATGTTTACAATTGGAAGTTGTGAGATATAACATGTGAGACTTATATGCAAAAGTACCTCTGCACAGTAGGATATGAATCAGTGTAATGGGTTTAATAAATGCAAAACATTTGTAAGCTGTTCACACAGGAGATGTAGCACAGATTTTTATCGATCCCCATTTATTTATACAAGCCATTTGAGAAAATTCTATTGAAATGTATCCTATAACAGAAGCTAAAGTTAATCTGATTACAGGTAGTGGAAGAAAACTAAAAACGAATTCGTGCCCTCTCTCTGCATTTCTTCAAATAGTCACTACCACTAGCGCGAATGACAGCAGTGGTGAAAGGAAAGTTTTACAAAAATTCCTTGATCTTGTGTGGATGTGTGCTAGTGAAAATCAGTCCAACATGGAGGATAATGACAAATTACACTTTATTCAAAAATATTCAGGATAACACACTGGCAGCAGAGCTTCGTCAGTAATAGTAGAAACAGAAAACACAGATCTTTTATGGATTACAGACACAGATACAGGAACAAAAACAGCACTTCTAATGACATTCACAGTAATATCAGCAAAGTTCAGCTCACCAACTTACTAATTCGCTCTATGGACAAACCTCTGCAGTAATGCTCTGCACTTTTAAGTCAGATTCCCTCAGTTTCAAGCAGATTCAATCTGCTTTCTTAAATTCACTCGACAGATCTTCTTCCAAATGCCGATAGCTTCCCGTTGATTCCCTGATTGATCTCAAATGCAGATTCCAACACAGATAAACTACTGTGTTTCGAGCTTTTGGCATTTCCGGCTGGGAAAGACGTCACAGGAAAAATTCAAGAAAAGTCAGCGGCTTTCTTCCCAGTCGAATTTCCACCTAGATTCTAGTCTTTCAGGAACTTTAATTCTGTCTCAAAGTTGCTTTCACTAAGAATCTTCAAATCCGCTGCCAAGGTTAAGAAATCATTGCTTAAACTTTCTTTGGCTGACTGAGGAAATCTCTGAAAAAATGTCTCTTATCCTTTATAAGAAAACCACTACAAGGAAGAGTCATCTTCCGTTCCTAACGCAATGGTCTGATGACGAAGATGAAAGGAAACAAAAAAAGATACGTCCAGCATTTCATCAAATGGTCACAAATGAAAGAAGTAGTGAAAAGAAATGAATACATGGCTTATATATATGTATATATGTGTGTGTGCATATACATGTATATATATGGTTTTACTATTTAAGTCTTCATTGTAATCATGAATGTAACTGTATAAAAACTAATGTGTGATTTAAAAATAAGCAAAATACCATACATTCCTGTGTATATCTTCTAAACAAAGCTACGAGGGTCAGCTTATATACGAATCCGCTAGTAAAACGTAGGAAAATTTCCATTACCCACTCGAAGCCATAAGTTACGAAATATAGGACATTTTTATCTTGTTAGTTTATATTTCTTAAGTTTATGAGAAAACTAACTCTAAATACAACGATCTTTCTGCATCAAAAGGCCGTTTAGAATGGACCATAGCGTGATCTTAAGATTCCCCAATTCGAAGATTTTTAAAATTCCGCTAATCAAGTAAAATTATTAGAGCCCTGAATGAAAGAATACGAAAAAACTTTTTACTATCCTGTTATGCTGGTGAATCTGATGAATGTTTAAGAAACTTCATAATATTTTCTTATGTAAATTACGAAGGAAAATTATGTCGTAATGGCAAGAAACGTATTATGTGAGTGTAAAACGATTACAAAATAAGAAAATATGGTGAAAGAAGGTTGATGACTTTAATTACCAAGGAAACAGTTTGAAAGGAAACTGGGCCTAACAAGAGCTCATTCTTTAATAAAAATAAATGAAATAAAAAGTGATGCTGTAGTTTAATAAGATGTGTGACCACTTTTGACAACCAGGCCCGCTATACAATGATAACCCATACTTGCTATGTCATTGTGGATAGTTGTGGTCTCAAAGAGTCCAATTGTCACGAATAACTCTTTTCAGTTTTAGTACGGAACTAGTATGTATGGAATGTTTACAAGTTGTTTCCAGGCAGTATCCCACACAAGCTCAATAAATTTGAGATCAGGTGAGTGAGCAAGCCATGGCAAACAATGGAAATTTCGTGCTTCAGTGAAAGTGCTATAAGGAAAGTTTGGGGTCTAAGCGAGTTACCATCCATAAATATGAAGTCTAGACTGAAAGCACCTTCAAAAAGTGCAGCATAAGACGCAGTAATATATGAATCCTTTGACAATCATAGACTTCTCAATAATATAGAGGTCTGTTCGGTCGTCCAGCATGGTGTTAGCCCATACCATGACTACATTTGATGGAAAGCGATGACATTACGTGATGTTTCCTACGAATCAAATATTATTGCCATATCGTTAGCAGATGAGAATCGGTATTCTGACTAAAGTGAGATTCGTCTCTGAACATCACATTGGTCCACTGTCCCAAACTCCAGTACAAATGTTTCAAATTCAGCTTTTTTTTTCATAGATATCAGGGGAACGGAAGCTGCTGATTGTCTGTCTTAGACGTCAGAAACAGTTTCTCTGGAAACTCGTACTTCTGTGACAGCTATTAACAATGAACCAAATTATCAGGCATAACAGTCCTTCTGATGTCACATATTAGTTGCCAGATATCGGTTTGACGAATGGTTGGGACTTTTGGTCGTCTATCAACATTTCAGCACTTTGAAAGCTCTCTCACAGTTCTGAGATAAAGCAATGTGGCACATTAAGAAATCGAGAAATTTTGGTTAGGGATCGCCAAGATTCAAGACGTTGTATTTGTGCCATCATTTATTTAGTTTTATCGTAAATAATGCTCCTTGCATATGATTTGCATGAAAACTGTTTGAACTGCTCATGCCGATTGAACCAGTATATTGGGGTTCTTGCTTGCTCAGGTACTTTGCGTGGAAAAGCTTCGACTGAAATGTTTTGCATTAAGACAAAGTTTCACCTTCAACAAATTATTTTTCAAAAGTTATTTCAAACAAATTCACTGGAATCTACTCACATTTTTCCTATTTTAAAAATCAGGCTTAACTTTTGGTCACCGGTGTGGATATAAGATCTGTTGATGCTTTTATGTAGCTTTTTGACAAATCAAACAATAATTTACTTTATTATAACTACACAATCCCACAAAATGAATCCATATATTGATTAAATCACATTAAAATAAGTTGTAAAAATATTCTCAAGTCTTCCATATGAATGAAATATATGGAAGCATTTTAGAATGAGTATGAATTTTAATTATCACACTAGCTTGATGCTTTCAGTTATTGTCTAAAATCTTTTAAATTCCATCTGGATTTTTCAGAACAATTGTTATGGAAATAACAATCAAAATTAAATAAATTACTTTTAATAATTTATTTGAAAACATCTCGGAAACTTAAATAAAAACAAATTAACATTTTATACACAGTAGTTTGCCTTAAAGGGCATATCAGAACTCCAAAGAGCGCTATATGAAATAATACGAAAATACTTTTACTAACCTATTTTGGTGGTAGATTCGATAAATGTTTACAAACTTTAATCTCATCCTTTTCACAAATTTTGATTCATCAACTTTCAATAATATTCCAGGTCTTCCATTACCAAGCTCTCTTGAAGATTACCTTCCAAAAACAAAACTCTCACTAAAATATTACCTTTTTCTTTATTAACAACGCTATACATATGAGAAGACACGTTTAGAATATCAAAAAACTGCTCACAGAAGTACAATGTCCTTATATTAATTTCTTAACCGGAAGAAATTACAAACAAATTTTAGACGCAAGAGTAAAAATATCCCTTTGAGATTGGTCAAAACAAAACCTTTATGAATTCTCAGCTCGCGCAGCAAACCATAAAACGATGATGAGCACTGAATTGGCATGTAAAGACAAATTTTATGGCTATCATGTAAACATATATATAACCAGTAAATCGTGGGTTATTATATTTGATGATTTAAAGCCAACAAATTTTTTGTCTCCGATGTTGTTGGCCAGAGGTCTTCAACCTGGGTTCTGCGGAAATCAAGGATTCTCAGGAACTTTGACAGAGATTCCGCAAGAGATCATTATTTGCTTAATTCAAGCCCCAAAATTTTAATAAAATTTTAATTTTTATAAAAGATCAAATACTTAAAGATAGTTTGCTTGTAAAAATAAATATAAATAAATATTTTATAAATAAAATAAAATCTTAAAATTCGTATAAGTCATATGCATTAAATACATTAATCGAAACTCATTAGATCACATACTAGCCTCCCTTTTTTGTCTCAAATGGAGAATCTCCCACTTATTTGGCCACTTATTTCCGTATTTTTAAGTATAAAGTGAAATTAACGCATCGTTTTTAAAATTCAAATTTGGGGCAGATTGTATTTTGAAAGATAATATTGAACTCTTTTCTAATTTGTATGATATTTTAGTAAACGGTAACTCTAATTTCGATAAAAATGTAAAAATTAGCTTAGCTCAATATTTACCAGACATCAAAAAAAGCATTTTGTGAATATTTCTCTGTTCAAAAAGAAAAAAATTATCTTAGATACAAAATCCTTCTCAAGACTGCTACACTTCCGAACTCTCAATAAAAGAAAGAGAACAACAAATAGTTATATCAACCGACATTTAATTGAAATTAAGTTTTATTCAAGTTGATATTATTCACTTTTGGATTGACATTATAAAAGAATATCCTGAAATTTCTAAATAGCGTAAAACATCTATTGTGATTTGTTTCAACCAACGTATGCGAAAAATCTTTCTTTTTGTATAACAGAAACAAAACAAAATACAGAAACACATTAGATGACGAAGATGACATTCGGATGCAGATTTCAACAATTATTCAAGACATAAAAAAACTTTACAATAAAAAACATTTTCAGCCAAGTCATTAATTTTTCTTCTTTTTTTTATTAACTTGCTATAATTTAAAATATAATTGCTTTTGTTTATTATTCATAGAATATATTTTAGAAAACATAAAAAATTATCCATTCTTACTTCTTCGGTTTGATCAAGAGGTTCCTTCAAGAAAATAATAAGCTCAAAGGGTTCTCCAAAATTTATAAGGTTGAATACCTCGGTTGTAAGCTAAACAGCTTTCCAATGGATCATTCTTTTTATGAAAATGAACTGACTTGTTTTCGAAAGCTTTATATTACTGATTTTCTGAATCGTTGCAAAAACGAAAAACTGCTGTCACGGTAGCCGGGTGGCTTATGGACAAGCATTATTTCCGTTGAATCGTGGGTCCAAGAACTGCGAATGCTCGAAATGCTTCAAAGTGTGATGTTAATAAACAGTTAAAATGTTGCCCTTTTTCATTTTTGTTTAAATACTGGCTTTGAATTTAGAAAAAAAAAAAAACGTACTCTCAGCTTACACATAGATTGCCTTATTTCCAGGAATATGTGATAATACCTGAATCACGATCAGGATTTTATAAACAAATAAAAATACTTGATAGGTTACATTTTCTATTTCTTCAGTTATGTTTGCTGATTATGTTGTAAACTGTATATGGCATAAGGGAATTAATTTTTTTTTTGATGTATGGGTATCCAGAATTTGTGATATTCCCCTTCATTTTTAATTATTGCTTCTAGATCCATTTCTGTCCCATTTCACTTTCTTTCATCAAGATCATCAATTTTTCATTAATTTTAGCAGTTATTTTTCGGTAGGTAACTTGCAGTCAATCAAGAGACTGAACGTTTCTTCAACAATCGAAACCTATCATATAATATATTCAGTTTCAATTAATTACTAGAATGAGATGTCTCAGTTAAAAAAGAAACATTATGGTGAAATAATCTATAGGTCTAGTCTCTGTGCCTTGTTTTATATTTTTCTCAAAGGAGTATTTATTCGCTTATATTATTTATGATTGCATGTATTGGTAATTATTTGCACGTATTATGATGCAGTTTTATATGATTCCCAATCTATACTAGGTATATTATTTATATTACTACACGCTTCATTGTCTTTAAAAATTCTGCAAAATAATTAATATCTGAAAGTCTTAAATGTATGCGTTGCAAGGGAAATATAAACTAAAATTCAAAATATTTGATAATTTTTATTAAAATAAAATTGTTTTCAGTAAAAACAAAAAACATTTACCTTACCTGTGTTGAAATATTTTACAAACATTTTGTTAAAAAATTATATCTTTTAAAATAAAAATGGATATAATTTTTTCTTATATTTTATTCCAATATAATGAAACATTTATTTTCTATTCAATTGGGTATTTCTCACAAATATTTTTCATGTAATTGCTTAAAATTTTTCATGATTTGATACCTTAATTATAATATGAAGTTATTACATGTAAAAGTGTATTTATATGTATATATACAAATAATTGGACAGAACCAAAGCATTGTGACAAATAAAAACTATTATAATATAATAGCTATGGCTTGAAATTAATCAATATCTAGCGAATTTAAATTAAGGACAATAATTCCTCAAATGTACATTCTAATTCTAAGTAACTATTATAATGTTATTATATACATAAACACAACTGCACTAAATTGTTTACTTTTTAACACTGACAGCATTTTCTTAAAAGTGAATGCATTTAAATTAATGAATTTACGTCTAGTAATGGTGCTACAACTCACTCCACCCCGTTTGTCTTAGCCGAAACACTCCATTACAAGAAAAACTAATTTTGTTGTTGTAGCGAAAGAATTACCTTAAATTTGGCACCATGTCAGAGAAAAATACCTTTACCGTAGGAAAAAAGGTACAAATTAAGTATGCAACAGTAAAAAGTACGCCATCTGAATCTTTAATCAAGGCATCCCTACATCTCTTGAAATTTGAAGCACTTTTCTTAAGTCAAAGTATCGGCTACTTCTACCATCCCTCCCGGTTTTCTTTTTATATTTTTTTTACATTAAAGCATAATACTTTTATTTTCGTTCTGTTTGCTTTTTTATGCTAGAGTTGAATATAATCTTATCATTACACATGGTATTTTAAATTAACTGAGATAAAATTTTCAACACACAAATATTTTGTAAACGAATTTTTTTATAAATTAATGGGCAACACTGTATTTGTAATAAAATCAATATAAACTGTATAAAAAGCTTATAAAGAGAGAATAAAAATTATAACAGGTATAGAACTATTAAAACTAGGATGGAATATGAAATTTTGCAATAGTTTTTTAGCATTAATTGTTTATAATTATTTTAAATTTGCATGTGGGGAATGTATGCCATTCTGAAATCGATATTAGTCTTTTTTCATCAGATCCCGATACCCCTCAGCACAATAATAGAATTACAATGCAAGTTTTTTTTACATGAACTTTTGCTAAAATGTTTAAGCACATCTGTCTCAAATAATGTAAATTATAGTAACTCCAACAATAACCTATAAAATAAATTATATAATATTATTTTATATATATTTCTGGCTATAACTTTCATAATATCCATTTGTATTTGTATGTAAGTTATAATTAATTACTTAAATTTATTTTGCATTGAAATATGCTTATTTTTACTTAACTAATAACTCCAAAATTAATTGTGTTTTCGTATTGTTTTCATTACAGTTGTTTGAATAAAGTCATTACATGAATTATCTCTCAAAAATAATAAAATTCGTACAAAGTTAGAAATTCGTTTAGACAGAGGCTGTACTAAGCCTACAAGGAAGGTTTAGTGTCTGGAACGGAAAAGATGACGAAATATTGCAACGTCTTGCATCATGTAAAAGGTTACGAATATAAGTATCTTTTTTTTATATTATACCCCCCCCCCTTTAAAAAAATCAACTGAACCAGTTTAAAATAAAGTATCATCCTTTCGCTAGCTCTTCCGTTCACAAACTAACAATCAGAATTTTCTCTAGTATCTAGCTTAATATGAAAGTTTACATTACAAAGGAGTGTAATATACTACACCACTTTTACAAGGATATCAAGCATATTGCATATTACAACAGTTTTACAAGAGTTGACAGTATCTAAAACAATTCAACAATTTTCCAAGAGTACATATCATATAAAATCCTACGATTCTTCAAGAGCATCTAACATATACAAAATAATACAACAATTTTTTAACTAAACGAATAAATTAATAGAACAATTTTACAAAACTAGTTTTACCACATTTTTTAAACTTCCTTTTATCAGCTATATACAAAGAAATAAGAAGTCTTGAGTTTATACAACCATGGTTGTGAAATTAGTTACGTTTCAGAATATAGTCCATCTCAGTCTGGAAATGTTACTATTTCTTTAATATTAACACAATTTTAATCAACACTATATGCAATACAGTAACAATACACTATAATCATATTTTGGAAATATACTGTATACGGCTTGTTCATGACTTAGTCTTTAATTTTCAGGTGCATGGTATTTTCGTAATTTCGAAACATGATTTTTTTTTAATTCTCTTTAGTATGAGCATTTATTTTATTTATTTCGTAATCGACGTCAAAAAATTTTCTGAGAATTTTATATGGTCCACTAAATGTTGGAAAAAGTTTCCTAGTATTTGGGTATTTGAATTCTTCATAAATAATCAAATTATTACGACTAAACTATACATCAACAAATCTAGCATCAAAGTGTACTTTATTTCTTTCGTGATATAGTTTTCTTCTCTCATCTGCTATTATCCTACCGTCTTGACATAATTCAGCGACCCAGTAACGAGAATTATAGAATTCCAAATCTTTATTGAATGCTTGGGGTTTCCTTCATAGGGACAACGTGTTACCATGCTTGATAACAGTCAAAATGATCCCCGACTTAGGGGGATGACGATATTTAAATAGGAAAAGTCAGAAGAGATAGCGAATAGGAAAATTCCCCAAATGCTATGATTTATGGAGTTTTCCAGGACTCTAACTGGTTCTGTGCTTCAAGACAGAGGCTGTACTAAGTCTACAGGGAAGGTTTAGTGTCTGGAAGGAAAAAGATGACGAAATATTGCAACGTCTTGCATCATGTAGGCCTTACGTTAAAGGTTACGGATATAAATATATTTTTATATCACATATATACACATACATACACTCATTAGGAGTGTGCTTAACTGTTATTTTTTAGCAATAGATTCCAATATTCTATTAATTTTGGGATATATCCAACTATCCAATAAATATAATTTGTATTCCAATCTTATATAAATTTTATATTACATTCCACTCATTTAATACTTTTGAATGAAGTCCATTAATCTATCTTGTTCGAATTTAAAGTCAACGAATCAGTGACACAATGATGAGAAGCGATGATGACAGAAATGGTGACTATGACATGAAGCAGCGACAGAGACATTACCCGTTGAATGTAGCGGAAAGAAATTACCATTAAGTCTACCTCTCCCAACTTTCATATAAAAAGCAACCGACTTACATTTAAACTGTACAAGTTCCGTTATTGTAAATAATAAAAATATTATTCCTTCGGTTCCATGGCGAGAAGCTTGGCGAATGGAACTACCAAAAGTTGTTTCTAGAAAAAGCTGAAATTTAATCAATAACTTGACTGGGAAGAAAATAACGCACTTTTCTTGAATTTTTCCTGTGATGTCACTCTTTGTTGGAGTGGCTATATAAAAAGTGAGATGCGAGCCCGGATGAAACGGATAGGGAAATCGATTGGAGTTGGTCGGCAATGGCTGTATGGATTGGGTGATTGTCGAAGAATTGTCGGCTGTGTAGCCGATTGAATCTGCTAGAAGTGGTCTATACCGGCCTCGAACTGTCGGAATCTGCCTTGGCAGTGCAGAGTATTACCGCGGAGATTTATCCGTGGCACAAACTAGGCGGATGATGAGTTGAATGTAGATACAATTGAGTGTGGGGCTGTCTTTAAGAGTGACATTTTCTTTTTCTTGTATTTCTATCGTTAAACTATGCAAGTGGGGGGTTTTCTATTTGTCTATTTGTGCTACCTATGTATCGTCTTGTTTTGAATATTTGTACATAAAATGTCATTTACTGTTATACTCTGTGTTAGACTGATCTCACTCGTTACAACCAGACTTAAGAGTCTTTGAACAATATTGTTCAATATTGGAAGAATTTTAATTCTTAAGATAACTTCCTAGTTTATTCGTGATTGTACAATATATATATATATATATATATATATATATATAAAGAAAATATTGCAGGACTTGGATAAAATCGGGCATTTGAAATGTGTCAAAAAAGGTGTCACTGTAACTGAAAATTGCAAGCGAAATCATAATAGCCAAATATAAAGAGAGCAATTCAATAAAATGATTTATTTCGATTCGGATACAAAATAAACTTCATAGTATTCTATATATTTTCATAGTTTCCCATTCTTTTTTCTCAATATATATTATTCTTATTTGAATCAACCTGTACTAAATATTTCGAACGATTTTAATGTTAAAATATTTAAGTTCTGTTTTCTTTTATATTAGTTCTGATGTCATTCATCTTTCATTCTGTAGCTTTCAATGCGACATTTGCACATAAGAATTTTAATCATATAAGTGGTTTTTTTTTTTTTTTTTTTTTTGTGCTCGAAGATAAAAAAAAATCACTGTAAGTAACTCTTATTTTATTATAATGTCACTTTTTAAAATCTTTGTTTCACCGTAATCTGTTAAAAAATTTCAATGGAAAAAAATGTCAGATATGTTAAGTTAAAAAGTTTTTAATATGAAAATACATGTCATTTTTCGTGTAATATGAATCATAAAATTGTCAGGGTTGCATGATTTGCATTTAATTCGAATCTTATTAATGAAATTAGGTGTTATTTCACTATTCAGTATTAAATTCCATTGATGCTAAGTATTTAAATTTTTATTGAGCTTAGACAGGTTCGTGAAAGAAAAATATATATTCCCTCTTTAAAAGATTTATTCTAATATATTACATTTATTTACATTGTAAAGAAGGAATAATTTGAGTTCATACTTTGTTTATTCATTAGCATTATATTATATAAATGCACAATATATGTAGATTATATGCTATACTGCAGTCGCGTAATCAGTGTCCTACCCCTAAATCACTTTTAATTGTGCCAATCTAATTCTCTTAGACCATTTATATAAATAAATATAAATTGTATTTACGTATATGCCATTTTAATTCAATTCCATTGAAAACCAATTTGCTAATAAGAACATGAATGTAAATAATATGCATCGTATTAACATTATACGAGTTTTATGTTAGCCTATTCTTTCCTTTTTATCCCTGTACTGTTTTTAATTGCACCTAATAAGTTCCATTGTCACTTTTAGAAAATAGCTGACACTTAGCAGGACTACTGAACAGTCTTAAAACGAATACCATTTACAGCAAAAACTTTATTTATAAAAAATGAGTTACTTAAAGAATCCAAAAAAAAAAATCATTAATATATTTTAAATAATAAGTCGATATTATAAATACCTCGCTAGACAAACGTTTTATATTTTAATTCTTAAATTCTGCAAACAATATCTCTTAATATTATAAAAAAACAACGCATATACCAATGTATACTACGTAATAAAATAAAACATTTTTTATGCCCACTTAAGCTATTTATTTTATTGAACAATTTATGCACAAATAAAACCATACTTGTTTGTCCATTTCCGACCAAGAATCCATAATATATCCCTATAATGATGTTTAGAATATTCAAGCCTCTGTTCTTTGTTGTTCTGTCAATGAGAAGCTGGGTCACATAAGTGAAGGAAATAGGTCCATTAGAAGAAAATCCGATTTCATTTTGCAGTGGCACAATTTGTCTTCCACTTCATCTCTTAAATATACTTCCTCCACCCCTCATGAGTGCCTTATTGATTTTATTATTACCGGAACATACTCAAAACAAAATCCTTTCTACATCAGAGATGTGTCTGCATTATCATTTAGAGTGGATTGACGATATTCCTTAAGGGCCAATCACGCTCTACCATCGATTTTTAAACATAAGAAGAAATGGAAAAGATATTTTCTATTATATTTTTTTCATCTCTCCCTCTCCCCATCTGTGGCATATACGGTTATCTATTTTAAATAAAAGGAAAGGTTTCGTGCTGCTCAAGAGGTAATTTGCATCTCTTCATATAAGTGTCTGCCGGAAATTCGTAGCATTATGTGTTTTCCCAAATTCCGATGGTAAAAGGAGGAGGATGAGTTTGTTTCATAATTTGCATGCGAACTGTTATTTATTAGCACGAATCTCTCTGAAAGATTAGGATAAACTTCCTTCTATTCTTTTTGCGTGGGAAGTAAGCTAATTTACTGCTTTGTCTGGAGTTATGTATATTCATGAACTGGTGAACTTTTTTTGGGGGGAACTCTCGACGTAAGATGTTTAAAATATACCTAATTCTACATATTTGATTCCCTTTGATTGGCGTAAGCCAAAGTCTTAAGATGATTTTAAGTACTAGGATTAAAATACAATTTGTTTTATTTTGTGCTGTTAATCAAGAAAATGATTTTTAAGTCATTTCACTTCCAAGAAAGAATATTTGTTTATTGGAAGAATGATATGTGTTATATGAATTCGTTCAACACACATTTTCTGCGACGAGGAGATTTCATGTACTTTTATTATATACCCCTATTTATTATATTTAATTAAATGAATTTTGGATTGTCAATTTTTCTGGCATTAATGATTCATTCCTAAGCAAAATGACACAAAATTCTGATAAGATATTTTCTGTGACAAAATATTCTGGTAATGACGATATGAAAACCAGATAACATAATAATTAAGACACTGCATTTGTATCATTTTTGATGAAAATGTTAAATAACTTTTTTTCATTTTATGTAAATTCATGAATAAGCATAATTCATTATTTATTCGTCACTTATTTATTCATCATTCATTTATTTAATATTGCGTCGATGATTTGAATGAAGCAACCAAAATTCTTAAAATGGTTTGTTATGTTTGATTAATGTGTAATTATTTTAATAAATGCTATCTTTCAAATGTATGATTTTTAATATTGTTTCGATTCGGAGTGTGTGTGAAACAAACAATAATGTTTTTATAAGGAATATGTCAAATAAATGTGGTTCACGATTTCCTTTCCTTTTCTTCTGTTTTTCTTGCTTTTCTTTGATATTTCTTACTTTATTTATTCAATTATATTTACTTGAACAAATTGTTTAAGTTTATAACTACATTGTTTTTCCAGTATAGTGTTTAAATTCTTCAAAGAATGTAAGTTTTCTTTACCTCACAGAATGAACAATATGCAATTTATTTATTTAACCCTTTATAATTACTTTGAATCTTTAAACTTAAAATAGTTTGAATTCGTATAATAAAGTATAGCTAATGCAAGAATACAAATTACAATTATTGACAATTTAATGTATATTTCTAACAAATTGATTGTCAATCTAATGTATATTTCTAACTAATTATACAAAAGAGATCATGCCTATTTTGTTAAAAGATTTTTAAATGAAATGCATTTATAATATTTTTCTCTCTTGTCATAACACTTTTTTTACTGCTTGATATTTCTCTAATTAATTGTTTTATTTAACCAAAGAATTTATTATAGTTTGGTTCCACAACTATATTAATAGTTAATATTCAAGATATATGATTAAATTAACAAGAAAAATTAAATCTATTTATAATAGGTAAGCTATTTATTTCGTTTTCGTTACTAATAAGTTTATAACGAAAAGTTCACATGTATTGCGCCGATAATGATTCCTTCTGCCTATATTAATATTATTTACAGAATCACTAATCAACACAGTCATAGTATTCAACATATTTATTAACTCAGCTCAAGTTTATTAAGAGTTATTATTCGACCTTAATTTATGCATCATAGTAATGAAAACACAAGATAAATATTTGATCAAACCTGTGGATTTCCTTCCTATCATATATGATTGTGATTGCTTATCAATATCGCAATGAGAAACAACGACCCTCGTAATTTTGAGCTTCGATCAATTGATGAGGACGACACCTGAGCTGGCATCTCCATCTCCTAACTTCCTCACCATTCCAATGGGAGGACTTGAGACCTCGACCACTTTTAACATGTATTAGACCAGCTACACAGTGGATCTTTAATGGCATCGGTGTTTGAATCCACGACTCGACTAAAACAACGTCAACCGCGAGTCCACGATCATGACCAGTAGGCTACGTTGGTCTACCTTATCTGAAATTATCGATTAATATAGTAACTAATTACTTATCTATACTCAACCAATCGGGTTCAATTCCTTAGTAGAGAATTATATGATGGTTCGTCTTACTGATCCTTTGTAAATTCTCTCTATGTTCCCTCTTAAAGTTCCTTGCCCTTCACAGATATGATATTCACCATATTAAGATGTATTTATAAGCAATTCGTTGCTTTCAAATGCATCTCGTCAATTCTATTTGTTTAACTTCAACAATACTATTCTAATGCACATAAGTCCCGTTTTACTCCATGGGAGAGATATTTGATTCTAACAACATCACATGAAAGTCCACATGCGTTAGTTGAAGAGAAATGCGCAATAGAACCCTTCTATAAGTATTTAAAAATATACATATATAAATACGAGGAAATATGGCTAACCTTTAATTATTCATAAGAAATAATTAAAATATTTGGATGAAATTTATTCTGCACATTAACTGATCTTTATGTTCATAATATTGTAAATTACAGCTATTAATGTTGATTTGTTTGGCTTCAGGAAGCCTCAGATTAAAGCAACCCGCAATAATGTAAAGTTTTAATAATTATTTCATGGTATTCGGAGATTTTAATTATTGCTAAAAATTATAAAGATAGAAACTTAAATTTTACTTATTGTTCATAAGACTTATCTATATACACACAAACTTGACCTATTAATTTCTCCCATTGTTTCTTGACCTTTTGAAGACCGTCACAGTAGAACTCGCCAAATCGAATCCTATCTTCTCCATGTTGTGGATTACTTAAATCTAATGTTTTCTGAAACCAAAGAAATCAGTAATTTACATCATTACTCATATGTAGATCAAATAATAAATTTTATGAAGATATCTATGTTATTTCATGATAATAATAAAAACTTTATGAGAGCCCATAAGGAAAATATATGTTTTAAAGTGAAACAAGAGAACATCTACACATTCATTATATTACAAACATTCATTAATTTTTTTACATAATTATTATATAATTTTATTGCTTAACAATGCACGAATTGTTTTTTTCAATAACTTGAATTTTTAGTACCTGATTTGGATTATACAAACCATTTGGAATGGAGTTTTTAATTAATTTACAACAAAACAACATAAATCAAGATGACTTCCTTATAATTTCCGCACCTCTTGGTATGACAACTTGGCTTCAAAGTTGTTTTTGAAGTATTGCAGCTGTCATTATTAAACATGAAAGTCTGCAGTGGAGCTAGGATTCGAAACCACGACAGAACGTCATCAATCATGAACCACGCCCCCATGTCTACTATGAAGTAATGACATATTAAGAAAACTGATGGAAATGCCTTTATTAGTAAAATATAAAACTAATGGTACTGTATATTATTCTTGGATTCTACTTTCTTAAAAAATAAATCATTTTATTTTTATGTTTCAAGTTCTGTGTATTTTTGATGTAAAACGTGATTTCAATCCGTCACTTAAGATTAATATTACGTTTGAAGCGATTTTACATAGTTGGACATATATGATCATACGCAATATTTTTACATATCTGATTTGAAAGAATTGTTACATATTAAGTCTGACTGGTGAAGCAAAAGTCTTTAAATGTTTTTTGTTTACTTGGAATTATTATAACTTATTTAATTTTCTTTTGGTATTTTATCGAATTCTGAACGAAAAGTATACGCAAGATTAATTATAATAATATCAATGAAATTAACTCTTAATATTTTTTTACTCTATTCTCTCTTTATCTAGTATTTAATTACAGCGTAAATAAATTTATTTTACTGCGTAAATGCTTACTAATTAGTTTGATGTGAAGTCCACTATTAATTAATTTATTTAAATGATTTTAAAATAAATTTATCAGTGAAACCTTTGTTGATTGCAATTATGCAACAAAAAGTTAACAAATAAATATATTCAAAATATATTTTAACTCATTCAGTGATTTGTAGGGAACGTAATTGTTCAGCAACATTTATATTTACAGTAAGAGAAGATTACTAAGAAAATTAAGTTATACATTACCAGAGTCCCATATACCGAGATTTCCCTTACAAATCTGCCAAAGGTTATTTTGTTACTTTTGTTACATGTGCTGAGTATTCCTGTCGATTCTGAACAACTATAAAAGTAAAAACAACACAAAATTTGCTACAAAGAGCGATTTTTATTTATATATAAGCAAAAAGTGAAAAAGCCATGTTGTACAGTCTTGCAATATATATATATATATATATATATTCATAGGAAATTCTTAATTTACTGAACGCCTTTTCTTACGGATGACTTTAAAATTTCTATTTTCTGCACTCCTAGAAAGACTTTCGAATATAGATTTATCTGAATTGTTCCATTCGTATAATTTATCCTCTTTCAATTCAGCAACAGAGGAGTACTTCGAGTTATTTGTATATATTCGTCAAACTAGAAGTCCCTAAGCGTTTTCCATTGGATTGATGTTTTGTGAATAGGATGGTCTATCTAAATCTC
This sequence comes from Nephila pilipes, assembly GCA_019974015.1. Lineage (NCBI taxonomy): Eukaryota > Metazoa > Arthropoda > Arachnida > Araneae > Nephilidae > Nephila > Nephila pilipes. Next base: position 110,527 of record BMAW01123428.1, read on the forward strand.
TTTTGTTAGTAACTCACCACTTTTTGGTGTTGTCGCTGAAATGAATAGATGTATTGTTTGGATGAAACGTACGCAATTCTGACGAAATCTTCGTAAATAAGGTAACAGTTTCTGTTTTAACATATCTTGGTAAGCTAAACTATTCGTTTTACATGAGACAAATGCCAGAGGGAGGGTTCCATAAGCAGTAAAACCTTCTCAGCACATGCAATTTTCCTCTCAAAAGTTTCTCTTTAAAAATACTTTTTTATCTTTTCTTAAACAGTACCAATAAGAATTAAATCCAGATTAAATTTTATTTTTTCACTGAACAAGGTCTGTAAAAAAATTAACTAAGTAATGAGAGGTATATGAAAAAAATATAACAAATGATGAGAATTTTTTTTTCTTTACCCCATGCGATACATTTAAAAACATGCGAACGTACGTTTGCATGTTTTTTCGAGCAAACTCAAGTCCTACAATTTGGTGGCTTTCTTTCAAATATGGCCCCATTTTTAATCTTGCTCAAACAATGTCAGAGATAGATTTTGAAAAACGTTTGACGGTTACTGAGGACACATTTAGATCACACTATTTCTAAACTTGCTTCGCGGATAACAGAGAATTTGATTTTACTCCAATAATTCCACGTCTATTTTTGAAAAAAAATTACAGATGGATGTCTAGAACATTTAATTGTTACGTAAGTTATCTTAGTCTGAAGAATTCGGAAACTGTATGAAATCACCATATTTTGTGAATGATTTCTCTATTTCTTAATAGTACTGACATTTTAAGCTTGAATTAAATCCATTTATTTGATAATTGTAAGCCACATGACATAGTTGTTAAACGTTCTTGAAATGCAATATAATTATATACTTATCGTTTTGACGATAATGTAAAACGTAGACCCTAAATTTATGCGCCACAGCATGTTTGCTCATTCACAATTACCACGTAGCATGCGTATAATTGGTCTGTTTTGCATGTTTTTCCATCAAAAGCAAAAGTTCTTTCCACATATACAAAACACTTTTATAAACGTTTTTAAATTTAGAATCTTAGAACATTCATAGTGGACCTACAATTATGTAGAGTAGTGTAAAAAGCATTAGATTAATAGTAGAGAAAAAGCACTATATGGATTTGTTTAGTAGTAAATCAGGAAACCTCTCAGAAAAAAGTATTTTAGCTACTTCATTAAATCAACTATCAATCTAACATTAAAAGAAAACTTCATAAGTTCAATTCCAATTCTTACTTTTCTATTATTTAATTTCTACAAAATGGTTATTTAAAACGATTAATTTTATTTTCTTATATTATCATCATCAATTTCGACTTAGAAAGCTGTTGCATTAAGTCACGATAGCAGCATGCCATTTAATTCGGACTGATTCTGATTTTCAGGCACTTTCCTTACTCGGCCATCTAATTAAATTCCTCTATAACTTTTCTATAACCGTAGGACATCAGGAGGTCTTTGATCTTCCTCTCCGTTTCTTTATATTTGGTGACATTGTGTTATCATTTGATGCGACTAAATATATTTCCAATCCATGCCGAATGTCGTTTTTTATCTTGTTCAGAAATAGGCTGATGTTATACTATACAACTCAAAATTTGAAATTTTATCTCACCACTATATTTTAAGAAGCCCGTATTTCACCTACATATTTATGAAAATCAATAAAATTGCGAAACCAAAAAAAATTCTAACATGTATAATCATTTTTTTTTATTATGTATACACTTTCAGAGCGCATCAAACCCTTAGAGGAAAAATATACATTAAAGAAATGAGCATTTTATTTTATCCGTGAATTTGAGGTCTGCAATTTTTCAGAGATGGTTTATTTTTACATTGTAACCTAGATGGAGAGACAGAGAAAGATAATGTTAAAATTGATAATCAATAGAAACTATATGTATCATCATATATAAAAATATAATGCAATAAATTTCTTTGGGCATCATTTTAGTCAATTTTCAACAGTGAAAGGTAGTATCGATTTGCAGATTTGCTTTTAAAAGAGTAAGAATTATTAAGTCGGAGCTTTAAAAAATTAAAAAAAAAAAAATTCTGTGGAGAGAAAGAGAGAGAGAGAGCAATTTAAGTTATTTTTTGGCAGTGGACCAAAATATATCAAAGCTTTTACGAAAGTTAAACTGAGTGTTATAGAAAACAGTATCCTTAATATCCGTTGCACTGAGTTTAATTTCGCTGAAATATTCAAGCAATTTTTTTCTTTGACTTGTATTTATGTGATTAAACATACGAACTGCACATTGCTACATATTTTATTACTTTTCAAAAACATTTTAGTGCATATTTAAATTATTATTCTACATATGATCTCAACTAATACAAACTTTAAAATTTAATTTTAATTCCGTTAAAAGCATAGGTCAATAATAAGAGTAATTTTACTTATATATCTGCGGAAAAAAGCAAAATAAGGCTAATATTAATAATACATTATTATTATTATGAATCGGCAATTTCTTTAAAATATTTCTATAACATATTATATTGGAAAAAAAATTTTAGTAGTTGCAAAATAAAATTTGGCTAAGAATGTATTAAAAATAAATGTAAGTCATTGAATTTTTCAAATAACATGATAAAAGCGTAACGCAAAGTTGTTAATTTTAAAAAACTTTTTTTTGTGCTTTTTATGAGTTATTCGTTCAAAGGGCCATCAGAAAAAATGTTAGAACAAAAGTAAAACTACAAAGAAGAAAACTGCATTTAACAAGTAATTAATAGAAAATAAGGGTATAAAAGAAACAGGTACACACTAAATTTAGCAGAAAAATACTTTGATGAGCAAACATATATTTTATGATATATGTAATGATAATCATCCAACAATCTTCTTTCTAAAAATGAAATATAAGCAAAACAACAATTAAACCCCTTTGCATATTTATTAAGTGGTGTTATTACCATTGTTATTTTTTTAAAATAACTTTACTAATTGAATTATAAATATCGTCTGAAATATTAAAAATTAGTAATAAACTGTACCGAAATATAAATTTTTCTATCCTAAGTAAATTTCGAACGATTTAACAATTTTTCTTTTTTTTCCCTCGACATTTTAATATTAAATCTTACGAATGCATAAACACACCTGTTATTCCATTAAACCTATATAAACATTTAATTAAGTAATTGCTTTTCATTTAGATAATTAATTGTCAGTTGGCGCAACAAAATTCTTCACATCATTCCATTACATTTCAAATTTAATTGCTTGAAACAGAAACTCAAATACAGTTTTGAACATTTGCAGTTTGACACAAACCATGTAAAAAAATTATTATTTCTAAAATAAGAAGAGTAAATGCCTGGAATAATTAGTAAAAAAATGATTAAATGCGAGACATACGATTTCAGTTTTAATAAGTTCTTTGTTTTCAATGAAAAATATTTCATCCTCTTCGAATTTGATTAATTTCCGCGTCACTAATTTAATCGTCAATTTGCATTCAAAATGCGGTAACTATTTAAATTCAATCATTACAATAAATTAAAACATCGTATTCCTTTTTCAAGCAAATTCACAACTCTATTAGCTGAATTTAAATTCTGGATAACCAAATATTTTTAACAGCAACAGACATCATTCTTCAAACTTTGTCTGGAACTTTAGAATATTCTTTATTTTAAATGGAATAACTTTTTTGAAATGCTGAAAAGAATTTATTTCGCTATATAACTGATGATGTAATGAGCCTTAATTAAAGAACAGAGCATACGTAATGAATGTAGTTAATTATAAGCAGAAACTTAGCATAAAAACGAATTAGCACATTTAAATCAGCTTAACGTGATGTGTACGATCTACTGAATTAGGTGCGTATTTTAAGATAAAATAATGAGTTTAATTGCGTGGTATGCATAATAGTCTCTTAGGGGTAATAAAGACGTTACTTTTAAACTCGTTATCAACGAATTAAGATTTTTAGATCCTTATACAAACAAGTTTTAATGGTAGTCATAACCGAATTATTACAATGAGCGTTTAAAGATTATTTTAGAATTGTTTAAAATACTGAAATACTCTCTCTCTCTCTCTCTATATATATATAACACATCGATTAATAACTCCCGAGTCTAAAATGAAAACAAATTTTTGCAAAATTTTTGGTCATCAACATAACACCTTTTGTTAATCACCTTTTAGGGTGATACAATCGTTCAACGCTTTTCCAAATCTTTTTGTTTTGTTTTGTTTCCCCAAATTTTTCTTCTTTTTCTAAGAAATCTTTTTGCAGTAAATAGAATAAACAGCTTTTCTGAATCATCGACTCGTTGTGTTTTGTTTCCATCAACAATCGCGGCACCCACTTGGAAAAACCTTTTCACTTCACTTCAAAACCTTTTCCTGGTCCGATTGACTTAAATTTTGACACGTTTCAAGCAAACGGTTAGTACTAGAAGACCTGGTTACTGGTTTACTACGAGTGCCATCTCTGGGTTTGTCTCGGGAGTTATTGATCGATGTGTTATATAACTGATATTGCAAATAACAAGTAAAATGATTTTATCACAGAAATTTTTTTTATTTTACAAAGTGATTAATATTTCTGTAATATTTGAAATTATGTAACACAAACAAATTACATGATGAATTATTAAAGCTGTCTTTTCCGAAGATAAAGAATGAGACACAAGCTTGGTACATCTGACGGAAAATTGATCTAACATTAATATCATTTTCTGGCTTCATCAACATGTAAATAATAGCACATTTCTATTTAAGTACCAATTTTGATTTGAAACGTCTGTTTTTTCATCAGGTTAAGTAATTATGACATTATCAATGTTATGTTATGTTAATAATGTTATAATAATAATGTTATGGCATAATCAACCAAATGAGATTCAATTTCACGAATAAATGTTTTACTAAAGGTTCAAAAATTTAAATAATGTGTTATAAATTAAGCGCAAAATTGAAAAAAAAAATTAATAAAACTGAACAAAAATTTTATAAAAGTATTTAGCGAAAATAATTTTAATGAAATAAATATAACGATTTACAAAGCTTTTATGGAGAAAAATAAATTATCAGAACAATAAACCATATTGTTCTGATATGTAATATACACAGATTTATGCGTAGCGAAAGCGGAAACGTTAGCAAAGGCGGGGGAAGGAGAGAAAACACTTAACTCGCTAAACATTGAGCATTTAACATTTTATATAAATTTTAATTGCCCATTGTATATCATTGTTAAATGATTTTTTCAGAACATAATTGTTGTTCTGCAACAAAGAACAAACTATAATATTTAAAAATATCAATTTTCAAAAAACCTTATTCTGCTTAACATACACGCAAATGAATGATTATAATGATCTTCAAAAAATTGCATGGATATAGTTAGGCAAAAGCAAAGAAAGATTTTGAAGTCATGTGACATAATATGCTCTAGAATTATTCACAGTGGACACATTCTGCTTTATCGGTCAGCTTAACACCAAATTAAAAAAAAAAAAAAATTAGAGTGAATTTTGAAAAACAAATATGGCTTCGAGGTGCATGCCATCGTCTCTCAGTTTCAACGTACCGAATTTCATGGCTCTGAGCCGTTCCATAATATTGCTTCGTCTTCCAAAAACATACTTTTCCATTAATATTGATAACCTAATGAATTCAAGTTAATATTCAAGACATTTCTCTTTGTGAAAGTGCTTTGAGTGTAGATTTTATTCTTCAATGTTAGGAAAAGACGTTCTTAAGCAGAAAGGCACTTATAAAGGGAGAATATGTAACTTTTTTCTTGTTTTTGAATAGGAAAAAAAAAGTTCAATCTTATGCATCCTATTTTGTAATTTCGAGCACATTCTCAAGATTCTCAACATCAAAAATATTAGTCTCAAAAGAAAAACAAAATTACTATTGAGCGAATCTACTTTCATTTTATGTAAGAGTTTAAAGACTAGGGAATTGAGTATAAAATTCTTCCTTTAGACAGAGAACAATTTAAAGATTCAAAATGCCTTAAAGGCGTACAGTTTATTCTTTCAGTTGTAGTCGTTATTCTTGATTTAAAAGTTGTTAAATCAGTAAGAATATGTTCAATATATCTATGTAATTAATGGTTCAATATCTTTATTGTTCTCTTTCCTTTTAGTATATAATTTCAGGAGATTCCTTAGTAATTCATGATAAATTCTTAAACATTAAAAACTAGAAATAGGTATATGGCGAAGACCGTATATAAAACTGTAAAAAGAAAAAATAACATTTTTTCATATCATTTTTTTATATATGAATAACTTTATTAAATACTAATAATTGCGTTCAACTAATTCTAAATGCATATAATATAGTAAAAACTAACATTTATTAAAATAAATATATTTGTTCAAATAAATGTAAGAGGGAAAATATAATGAATATGCGAAATAAGTATAACGAAACAAAATATATATAAATGTATACAAATTAATTAATTCAGAAAAAGTGCTTAGTTCTTAAATTTCTTGATTAAGCTTTGGATATATGTTTATTTTTTATCATTAAAGCACTTTTAAACATCATATATTGAAGAAAAGACATCATTAAGATAAACAAGAAACATTTCAAGTAATTACAAGCTATGTTTTATTTCTATACGCTATTGGCTTAAAACACACACACACACATACACACACACACACATACACACACAAATGACTAAAGTACCTATTTCAACTATGAAAACCATCCAGACACATCTTAAACTACCTTGACAGAAGCGCCGATAATTAGATCTCATTACAGTTTTGTCTAAGGTCCCAAATGGATCTAAATCTTTACTTAGAAGTCTTAAGTTTCTTTCAATAAAATACAAAAAAGGAACATCATCCAAAAAGAAAACATAAAACGGAAAATAAATTGCCTTTCCCTTTGCAGGATAAACAGTACCCCGAGGACTTACTTAGCATTAATCCTGTAAGAGCGGTAGACCATGAATTCAACTTGAGGATTCCGTAAACGAGCAGTCTGAGTATTTTCGATGAGGGTAATTTTGGTTAATGTGATAAATCTTTGATCATTTTTTCACTCTCAAATGAGTGTAAGATAATCGATTTATGCTATGTCACTAGCTTATCAGCTGTGATACTCCAAATGTTGAATTTAGACTATATTACTTTAGTAAAGCAATTCTGCAACGTCTTTTTCTTCCGAATTTGCTCTTCTATGCATTTTATTTAACTTACTAGAACTGAAGTAGCATAAACATTTATTCATATTTCTAAAGGAATAGAAATATTTATTTCCTTTCAAAGTTACAACCTTTGATACTAATATTTTAAAAAAAGTTTATTTTGTTTCATTTATTCGAAAGAAACTTATTAAAATCTCCACGGCATTAAATATATTTATAACTTTAACAGAATGCTATACTACATAGGATGAAAAATAGGGAAAAAAATTGAATCAAAAAGTGCTTTTACATCAATACACTTAAATGATTTATATTAAATGTAAAGTATATACAAAATTTTACGGTAAATGTAATAAACAGGAGATTATGCATAATTATCGAAGATAATATATTATCAGCATTTAACTTGGTAAATGTAGTGAATTATTGAATATTTATCTTATTTACTGGTATGCTTATAAAATACGCAACTCCATAATGGGGAATGTAATAAACATTATACCTGACTTTTTATAATTGCACTTATTAGATTTGCACTCTTACTTACAAACACATCGTTGATAACACACAACAAACACATCTCCAAACTTGGTAAATTGTTTTCTTTATTCAGATCTTTTATTTGACAAGACATGAAAAACTATCTGGAAGCACTAGTTATTATTTAACTCAAAGCTCTGTTTTTATTAAATAAAAATACAGAATTTGCTAAAATAACAAAAAAAAAAAAAAAAAAAAAAAAAAAAAAAAGACTCACCAAGAAGGAAATGCCCGAATGTAATAAAATTTGGTGTCCAATAAATGAATAGCGGGATCTACAGTGCATCGGAACTGTGCTCTCAAAAGGTGTATATAAGAAGTGATTCTCAATCTGATGGTCAAATTATCTGTTGTATTGCATTTTAGGATCACTTAACAGACTGAAAGGCAAATGCATGCACAGATTCAGGCTCTCATTACAGCAATTGACGATTTTCAAAGAGTTCGTATCATTGGTTAAATAGGTTTGTTACGAGCAATCAGAGAATCTCTCGTCTAATGGGTCGAACGTTAGAGTTGCTGAGGAATAGTTATACAATGGCAAGATGTCGACCTAGGTCTAAAGCGATCAGGAGGGACAGAGTGGATTATCAGATCAGCTGTCAGCACCTGATTCATCGTTATCAGCTCTCGACGTCGTACCACGAACGAATGCCACACTATGAAACAGGGCTGATAGAGGCAAAGATCTGCGCTCGTACATCCCTACGCCACCTATCCTACTCACCTTCATACTGTCAAGCCAGTTATAGTGGTGCATTGGCTCATTCAAGGGGAATGATGCTGATGGGACGTTTAGTGTTTAGCGATGAGATCCTGGCGCTTCCAGCTGTGACGATGATCAGAGACTTGTCTGTAGACGCCCAGGGCAGCGTGCCGTTCCTGCTTTCATTATTGCACGTCATACAAGCCCTCAACCAGGAGTTATATTCTGGGGTGTCATTTCCCTTGATAGCCGGACCCTTTGGTCGTCATTAGAGGCACACTTACAGCACAGCGGTACGTCGACGACATTCTGAGACCTGTTTTGCTACCGTTCCTTTAGCAGTACCCTGGTCTTATTTTTCAGTAAGATGATGTCACACTACGTACGGCACGTGTTGCTATGAACTGTCTTACAGCTTTTCAAACACTTCCTTGGCCGGCCAGATCTCTCTCTAATCGAGCATGTCTGGGATATGATGGGAAGGCGACAGCATCTACCAGGGAATATTGGTGACCTAGCCAGATAATTAGAGCAAATTTGGCAAGAAATACCACAGCAAACCACCAGGGAGCTTTATCACTCTATGACACGTCTTGTGGCAACTTGCATCTAGGCTATAGGTGGGTCAACACCTTATTGCACTCGTTACTTAGTAACTATGTAACTCTGTAATAAATCATTCAATTTTTCTGAAATTTTAATCGTTTTCTATTCTGTACACAGTTTTCCTACCTGCCATTTTTTGTCTTCATTGGGCAACTCTTTCTTGGTGTGTCACTTTTTTTGTTATATATATATATATATGTGTGTGTGTGTGCGCGTGTGTGTGTGTATACTAGCCTTGAAATTGGTGGTGTCATGAGGGATAGAGAGGCTTTCTTAGTACATGGGTATGAATTCGAAGAACTTTTTAATCCCATAGATTTTGATGATTTCTTTATTTTGCATTTATACAATAAGTGTCATTATAATAACAGAATAAAACGAGAAAAGTTAATTATTCTCGTTAAACCTATGTTAGAAGGGAATTTCGTTGTTTTTGGTCATAATCTTTAAAGAAAAATGTAGGTCTGCCTCCATTTGATCTTGTCAGTAATTGCTTAGCCAACCATTATTTGTATATTTTTATTAAGCTGAACATATTATTGGATCTTTCTTTCTTTATCATTACATACATGACTTGATTATTTTTGGTACAATTAATTAATTTAAACCAAATATTACATTGTATCACTATTACCTTAACTCATGAAAAAGTAATTTTAATTCAAGCAGAGTTAAGTTTCCAAAAGTTTCCAAATCTAGATTTACAGGTTGTTGATAATAAATTTATAGCATTTTTTTATTTTATAAAAGGCAAGGTTTTAAATACCGTATAATTAAAATTCTTTTTTGGAGCAGCCATTTGTTATGTCTATTTATTGTAATATTGTATTTAAGTGTTTTACCACGTAACCAAGCCTAAAATGGGAAGTTTTACAAAATTGAAAAATTCTTCTGCAACCAGTTGGCGTATGATTATCCCATACATATTTAAGAACTTATATACATCCTAAATAAATAAATAATTAATTTGAATTGCGAATTATTTTTAAATGCACTACACAACATTAGATCCAGAAAGTCAGCTTTTTATTGGTCCAACTGTGAGATTTACAATTATTTTTATCACAGTTTACATATTTTAACACGTTATTTTTAACTTTGAGTTCTCACTTGAGAATACAGCAGTAATTATCTAGCATACTGACACCTCATCTACCTAGATAGCGTCTCTAGATATTATGGACATCTTAGGAAATGTTTCATCCAACTCTTTAGAGTAGTCTCACAAATTTTCAGATAATTAGTTAGTATGAGATTGTAGGTAATGAACTTTTAAAAGCATAGTTTCCACCCATGAGCTTTGTATATAGTTAGCACGAGTTACACAGTGTGTTGGCACTACTTTTCTGAAAGAGTTTCCTCCCGTTTCCAAATAGAACGAGTCAGATTAAAGATTATTAAACACGAACCAGTAACATTTCTTTCTCACAAATTGGCTACAGACACTTTCAGACACTTCATGCAAAACTGAAAATTTCTCCATCTCTTGGCACTGATTTAAAAAAATTTCATTAGAACCAATTTAATTTGAAGATGTAATAAAACGTTTCTTGGTAGAACGAAAGTCATACTGATGACGTATTTTTCGACGGGTCTTTCGCGTTTCAATGTGGCCAGTCAGTATTTGTCCAATGCAGGTCTCTGGGTGTATTATCCCACAAGCACAAAAAAACAAATACACTTTTCTTAACCATCCTCATGTTCCATCAACTTAGTTAGTAATTTAAAGCCTCCACAAACCATTCATTGCTGCTCTCAATATTTGATTTTCTCAAGAATCACAGCGAAATCTTTATGATTTTCTTTCCAAATGCACCGAGTGTCCTATACAAAAAGACGTAAATGCATTTCCATTATGCTAATTTTGAATAAATCATTCAATAGACATTACTCAGATGAATATTTTTCTTCAAGCACTTCGTGAGTCTTTGAATATCAAAACAAAACACTAGATTTTCCTCTTTGGAGAAATACTGAATAAATTCTTTCTCTCAATGCTTATACCATAAAAATGAAGTCCCAGGTGATAGCAGATTTTTTTTAAGCCTCAATCTCAGAAATTCGGCTGCATCTTTGGAAAGGCCTAAATTTTTGAATATGTCATTGAGATCATTCAGAGAAAAAATTCAGATCTCTAATCAACAGTAAATCTTTTCCAGATTTATCCGGGAGAGGTATTGTGTCTCCGTACTCTGACTCAATTATGATATCATCGTAACTGGAAGTTGACTGTGGAGTTGATATTTCAGAGCTGTGGAATACTGAAAGAAAAACTGAGTCAAATTTGGGTTAGGATATTTAATTCTTATTTTTTTTAAATCCTTTAACATCTACCGATTAGAAATAGCCCTAGGCAGTGCGATTTTTATTTTCAAACTCTATCATTGGAATGTCATATAACGAAAATAGAGTGTTTCTTACCTTTAAACCGCAAACAAAGATCTTCCTCGTCCCTTATGAGGAGCTTAAGCTCTATCTTGATCCCTAGGTCTCAATTCAAAGTAAGCAAAAGAAAAACTTTCTTCACAAAATCATTCATGTTTTTTGTTGACATTTTATCGTGTATTCACCACAGAAAAAAACTAGTTACTTGGAGAAATAACACGAGCTTTAGAAGCCAAAATCTAGAAATAAAAATGTGAGCATAGTAAGTTTGAATGCTGTTTGTAAACTGAAAAAGCTTTACATAACAAGCGCAATACTGACTTTATTTCGTTGTTGAAACATGATGTAAATAGAATAGCAAATTTGTTTACACTCTTTCATAGTACCCTAGAGAACACGTCGATCGATTACCACTCCAAACAGTATTATTTCTCCCCGTTCTGTATAAATTAATTGAATCTGTTTGAATATAATAATAACCTGACGTCTCTCTCTTTCTCCTTCCAAACTTCTTTACCCCTAAACCCAATTATTTCTTTCTTCCCACCTATTTCCCTAACTTTTTTCCGCTTATTTTTGAGTCCAGCTATAATTAATAAAATTAATGTAAGAATACATGTCTTCATGGTGATTTTTTAATTCAAAAATAGAGTACAAGAACTATAAATCAAATAGAAAATTCATTCTAAATGAAAATTCATTCGAAAAACTTAAGTTTCAAAAAGAAACTTGACAAGATGGAATATTTTTAATAATTTTTCCTATTTAATAAATTAAATTCTACATGAAAACGTAAAAAATCGTTTACTGTTTTTTAGGTGCAGACATGTGTTATTAATGGTAATAACAAATAAATTTAAACTACATAAAACAAAACTAAAAAAAAATTAAAATTATGACACTAAAAACAAAAACTCAAAAACATATTCAAAAAAAAAAAAGCTACACTTATACTACAGAATTAGTTTAAAAAATAGTAAAATATTAAAATATCCAAAGCTATCATGCTAAATTCTATCAAACACTAAAATTAAATAAAATGTTATAATGAAAAAGGCTATATATTTAATAAAATACAAATTATACATAATTTTACTTCAAAACAAATATAAGCGATTAATTAAAAATTATTACAACCAAGTGAAATTTATATTAATTTACAACAAAGTTTGCTACATTATTTGGGTAAATATGCTAATTACAGAAATAGACAAAAACAGCAAATTTCAACAGAAAAGAATTAATTATATATAAATGTATATACATATATATATATATAGTTATATATATATATATATATATATAT
>BMAW01123429.1:0-11160 GCA_019974015.1 Nephila pilipes
TACACAATACACTTTCTAGAATTGGCAATATTCAAGCTTCTACGCCCCAGGGGGCTATAATCTCGCCTTTTTTATATTCCATTTTCACTAGCGACTTTCCCAACGATCCAAATGTACACATTTGTCTTTTTGCAGATGACTCTGCAATCCTAGCCCAAGACATTCACCCTACCATTGTCCACAACAAATTACAAAACTTCCTAGAGAATTTAGAAGACTGGTTAACTTTATGGAGAATCTCCATCAACACTGATAAATCAACTGCCATAATCTTTAATAAAAGCAATTTCAAAAATAGACTCCCTAAACTAGAACTTTTTGACAGAGAAATTAATTGGAGTAATAACACTCAATATCTAGGTATCACCCTAGATAATAGACTTTGTTATAAACCTCACTTCCAAAATATGAAAAAAAAGTTCAACATTAGATTCAATAAATTCAAAAAACTATTACACAAGAATTCCAAACTAAGCCTTAAAAATAAAATTTTAATTTACAAATCTTATCTACTACCAATTATTACCTATGGTTGTGCCATTTGGGGCTCAGCCGCCAAAACCAACATAAATTTCTTACAAAAACTACAATCTGGTGTGCTCAAATCACTTATCGGGGCGCATAGATTACACAGTACTTCAGAAATTCACAAAATTATGAAAGTCGACTCCATTAGGACTACTATCAGAAAACTAGCAGCTAAATTCCATAGCTCCATTCAAACGGTTCCAGTTGTAGTGCCCTGCATTAAAATTGCCATAAATGACGTAACTGCTGGATTTCATTAATGCTTTTAAATCCTTCGTGAAATGAATATGATCCGAAGATGAGGAGGAAGGGATATAAATGAAGAAATGTAAATTGGCTTGTAGTTTGGAGTTTCAAAAATACTTCGGTAGCTTCAACATGTTGGAATAGTGTGGTAGGTAAGCAAAGATGGGCAAGTATGTTTTTAACTACAGTCATGATTCCTACTGAAGCGTGATGAAAAGTTTGGTTTTATTCGTTGTCTCTAAAAGAGTTGTAGTTAGGAATATAGAATTTATGCTGTGGTCTTATGAGTATACCTTGAATTAAAAGAAAATCGCGTTGTGTTTCTGTACAAAATCTCTTTTCCCAAGGTATGAGAGAGGAATCGTGTTTCAAAAACACAGATTGAGGCTAAATAGCATATACTGTGACTGCAATGTCATTATTAGGATCCATCAAAACGTCTCTTAGAGTGCGGAGCTTGTTTATTGATCCTTTTTGCTGATATAATTTTATGATAGGTGCTTCAGGAGTCAAGCTAATTTGTTAAAAATTTCGCCGATATTTGCTATTAAATCAATAGTTTTGTAAAAATTTTCAGTTTTCTGGATTTCGGCGTCATATTTGTTTTGCTGGTTAGTGAGATAGAATTTTGCTTTAGACTCAATTTGTTCCAAGATCTCACAGTTATGGGGCTTCATCTAGTGAGCATTGTTATCAGCACTAGCAAAAGTTACAATCTTTCTCACTCTGTAGTTGATGATGGTGTTTTTTTTTAACTTCGGAGTTTCGGGAATGCGGAGCATCCTCAGTAGGAAGCTAGGACACCTCTTTCTTCGTAATTTAATCAATCAGGGTAATTGATTCACTTCTTAATTCCTCAGTCGCAAGTCAAGTCAGGTTTTCTACAATTTAGGCATCTTGGAGCTATGTAGCAGTTTAGTGCAAAGTGATTAACAAAGTTGCATCGGTAGCATTGTGTTACTCCTCTGCCTCTGTACCATTCTATCCTGACAATCATGCAACACAATTTGGTTAGTTTCTAAAGGTTGCAAGCGCTATACTCTCCCCAGATCGGCTTCTTCCTATCTGGAGAGAGTTAATAACAAGAATGAGGATGGCATCTTTGATGTCTTATTTTGTAGCTGGCTTACTTTGGCTAGGAAGAAACCTATGCTGATTAATTCTTCCTTCATTTCTTTTCTTTGAGTGTACCTCGGTACGCCTTGTAAGGTACTAGGAACTAAAACCATCAGGCTACACATTTATGTATTTAATTTTATTTTAATGTCAAAAATATGCCATATTACCTTCAACGTTTTCGTTTCTAATCACCCTCCTTCTCCAGATTCATGCTCTGGCTCATCCAGAGCGTACGCCTCAGTTTCCAAGTCTGATTGGATGATTTCATCCCCGACAAGATCAACTCTTTCGTGATGAGGTGTTCTCAACTAACTCTTCCTTCTGCTACTTCATCCTTGACGAAATCAAAACGTTCGTGATATGGTGTTCACTAAAACTTCTCCTTAATCTGGAGGAAGCTTTATCTGATAATGAAAAAATTCTGGTATTCGGAGTTCACAAAAACGTTTAGACGTCAACAGAAGATATCACAAGATATCACTGCCAGTGTTACATGGCACTGTGTGATTTCCCTCTAACCAAAAGTATTTACTATATTATACTAGCACATAAAAAAATTGAAAGAATTAATAATCACAACTTATCATATATATATATATATATATATAATATATCATAATATATCATCTTTCACAATAACTAAAATTATACTAAATTGCATTGTTTAAGCTTATTTTTTTGTATTTCAAATTATTTCATATATAAATATTGTTACATATCATTAGATCATCGATTGATTCTAACAAGTTAAAAATAAAGGCTCCGGTATTTTTTCTAGTTTTGTAGTTATGCTAAGACCTCAGAAAACTAAATGTGAATAGTTAAAGTGTAATTAAGCTCTTCTGAATTATAGTATCCTTTAAATGTAAACACTTGTAATTTTGTACCGAATTAAAAGTTTTTTAAAATGTATTCCGCAAACAAAATTAATTAATTAATTTAATCATAAGTTGATTTTAATGTTTTAAAAAGAAATCAACAGTATTTAAGAAAAACATAAGTGAATATGTAAATTCTATTTACAATTTCTAATTTAATAATGACTTGCTAGCTTTATATATATATATATATATATATATATATATATTTCTTTTTCTCAAAGTAATATTTATTAATCAAATATAATTTTTACTTATATGTTTCAAAGTAAAATTAAGTGCAGAAATTGAAATTTTGATTATTGTGAACAACAAGACACTTACCAAATCTTATAATAGTGATAATCAATCTGATTGTTAAAAATATGTACAAAATGTTAATTTTTAAAATTGTATTTTAAAAATTAATATTTATGATACAGTAAGTTTATTTAACATATTAATGTAAGGGTGAAAAGCAAAGGTTTGAGGAATAGAAAAAATTTACAATATATAAATGTTGAGTACTACTTAAAAATCTGTTACGTTGCCTTTTAGTGCAAATGTGATTCTTGTTTTTTCCAGCTAACACCAGAACCTCGGTTGTACTTTTAATACATTTCGGCACAAGCATTATTTTTAAAAACATTAGCTTTAAGAAGTACGTTAATAAAGTGGGGTTAAATTGTGTAAATAAACATACAAATATCAAGTATTTTTTTTAATATCGGAATTATCTTACAAAGTCTATTGAAAAATAAATATTTATCTTAGGACTTTTATGAATGAATCTGATTGGATTGTAAATAAAAATTAATAATTTCTCCAGAAATTAAGAAAGATAGTTTAAGTTACTTTACACATTTATGAAGTGAAAAAAAAATTGAATTCTTGTCGAGCATCATTGTTGTACAATCATTGATAAAAAAAAGTGTACCAAAGTGGCTCAAAACGCATAAAATTTCACAATACTGCTTTTTAAGTATTATAATGTTATTCTATAAAATATTATCTGCATCATGCACAAATATTTACATGTTTGAAAATAATTTTTGGCACTGATCTGTACGAATCAAAGTCAAGAAGTCATTCAAGACTCGATTACAATGCAATATTATGGATAGACTGCAACACACACAAATAATTACTCGGATGGAAATCATTTTCTAAACTGATCAGAAACAATTCACAAGATATATTAGAATCTTTATGAAGATATTACGATATAATCTTTCAAATATACAATGTCTTAGAATTATTTAAGTATTTTTCAATTAATTATTCATTCAAATGTGAAAATTCTCAATGTATAAACCAACAAATCTTACCAGACAATTTTGACAAATGTTCAAAATAAATAAATATTAAACATCTGGAAATAATCTTATCGAATAAAACTATTAGCCGATGAAAAGAAACTTTTTTTAAATATCAAATCACAGTTAAATTAGGATGCTTTCAATATTGAAATTTTTTTTTTTGTGTAAACCAAATAAATTTTAATCTATTATTTCAGCATTTTGATAAAAGAATGATTCAATTCCTTTCTGCTACAGCAATACAAATTCAGGTTTAAGCAATTATTTTGAAATAAAACCTAAAAAAAAAAGTTGCGTAATAATTTCTCATTAAACTAAAAATAATATATATAGCAAAATATAAGTTACATTAGCTGCTTTGCAGTAACAAAATTATTAAAAACAGCACTAACACATATGACAAGTTAGGCAGTAGAGAAGTTTGATAATTATTCTGAACAATTAACCCTTTAATAAAGCAGACATGTTCTAAATACTGCATTTGAATTTGACGTTCAAAATGGTCTTCAAAGGGGGAGTTATTTAACAAAAGCAATATATGGTGGATACTCCGATGTTTTAATAAAGCATGAAAAATGCAACTAAGAGACTCATTTTTCTTTTAAATGATTACTTTAATACAATTAAGAAATATTAATGGAAACTATATGGAATTTAATTCCATATGTATAATGTATGAAAGATACATTAGTTAAAATATATTCAGAGCCATGTTTCACCACTTTATTTCTTTTACATTCGACATTCTGTACATAGTATGTCAGACATCAGCCAGAATAATTACTGCCAAAAAGTTTGTATAATATATGCTGTAATAAGAAAGAAAGCTATTTTCAAAATATTTCTTAAAAAATTCCTGTAAAGTAAAAAATGTATACGCGAAATCATTACTTGGAACAGTTCTACATTAGAAATTAGTTTTATAATTCCGATTATATATGTCAATTAATAAAAGTTCAGAATTAGATAATAAAGTGATTCTGAGTACATACCGAAAAATTTGAATTATATTCCTTTAATTATACTCCAGTTTTTCGTATATTTTAATTAGTCACGAATGTTGTAGTGTGATAGATAATAACTTTACTATTTTGTTCAGAGAGCAAGCATGAAGTTTATTTTAAATAATTCTCTTCAGTATTTCATTTTTAAAAAAAAAAACAAATGCATCAAAACATAAAATTCCCTTCGATGTGTGAGCTTCTCTATATCGTAAATTGAATTAAATGTTAAAAAATAAATACTAACATATTAAAAATTCTATAAATATTCCTCAAACGGTTTTATTGAATGAAATTTAAAATAATCAATGTCAAATTACCTCAGAAATATTGATTAGCTTGATAAGTTCAAATAATTTTTTTATATGATAAACCTCGAACAATGATCATGCTTCTGAGTTAGTTTTAAAGCATACTATCCAAACTTCTACAAATGTATTATTAAATAACTACTTTAGGGGAAAAAATTATATTAAAAAAGTTGAAGCAAAGAAAAGAGAACTACATACTTTATTAGCTGAATAAATTGGTTTATTTTTATGTATGGGCCTATTTTTAATGTATATATATTTATTTTCATGTATATCTATGATTATATGTGTATTAGTTGCCTAAAATGTTTTTTAAAATTTAGTGAATAATAATTTTTTATTTTGAGATTGTGTATGATATCAATAAAGTTATTGTTTTAAAATTTTTGTTGCATTTGTTTTGAAAATTATTTCTAATTTTATTTCTCTTTTTGGAACTATTCTGAATAAAATTAAGAAAATAATGATAAAGAAATTAGCATAGTTTTGTGTATAAATTAATATTAAAATAGAGAACATTGATTATTTTTTTATTTTATTTATTTGTCCCTAAGAACAATAAAAAATATAAAAATTCTTTTTTGTTGCAATGTAGTAAATGTTTATATTCATTGAAATACGCTTGAAGTAAATAATACATTGATGATCACATTCTTGCGATTATTATTTAAAAAAAATAAACTATATTTATACTTAAGTGCTCTATGTACATGAAATACAACTTTTTGATTAATTTATTGATACTTTTTTTATTTAATTTAGATTCAAAAGCTGAACGTTTGCGATGGAAGGAAGAAAAAGAAATAGGTAAAAAATAGGAAAAATCATTTGTCTGATAAACATAATATATATATATTGAAATTCAGTACATTTGACTATATATATATATATATGTATTGAAATTCAGTACAGTTGACTATATATATATATATATATATATATATATATATATATATATATTGAAATTCAGGAGACATTTGACTATAAAAAATTGAATACCTAACGACAAATGAATGATATTCAGCTTATGTTAATCTCTAATAATCTTTATTTTTAGCTCATCACCAAATGATAATATAAACGAAATTAGCGTGTTCCAACACATCAATGACTATGATTTGTTTGCAAAGTAAAATAAGATCACATATGTTTCAAATAAATTGCAAGTTATAATTAATTATTTGAGTATATAAAAGTGGAAACTCTTGAAATAAATACCAAATTATGCATTATTTAAAATTAAATTAAAGTAGCAAAATTAAATTTGACAGCAATTTATTTCCAAAACTAAATTGATAAAGAGTTCAACAAATTAAGTTGAACATGTGTTATTATAATTATTTTAGAATTAACAACAAATCTTAATAGCCACATTAATTTTCTCATTAATTTGACTAAAGAACATATGAATAAGGCTTTTATGACAAGAATAGTTAACAATAAGAAATATAAAAACTAATCTTATCTCAAGGTTATTTTTTAAACAGGGCATATTAAATGAATGTGTTTTGCAGGTGTGATATAGCAACACAAATGGATTTCGTAGAAGACGTTCGTGGTCTTGTTTATCCGGCGTATAAGAAAAAATTTAAAACATAAGTTTTGAAAAGAAAAATTCAACTGTCGAACATATTTTATCCGTTCAATTAATATTGCTCCGAAAAATGCATCATATTTCTGGATATATATTTAGTAAAGACAGCCGTTACAAATGTTTTATTAGAGGAAATTCTGAAAAATTTGTAAGAAATGTGTTTATTTGAAATGAAAACGTGTGAATGAAGTTATAATCTACTGTCATGCCTTGTGATCTGAATGTATACCTCTCAATTTAGATAATGATACTTCTCTTACAGAAGCTGATACACTAACATATTTCTTATTTGATTTTTGAAATGTCTTCCCCCCCCTTATATTGGATGATTTAAGCTTTGAACATTGTATTATTTCTACAACTCGGGTGCAATTCCTCAAATGACAAATTTTTGGCGATATTTATGTAAATGTGCATATTGAAATATAAGTCAATATGCACATTTACATAAATATCGCCAAAAAGTTTTAAAGTCCAGGAAAAAAAGCTCTCCAAATTATTTATGTATATGTTAAAAAATGTAAGAGATATTTCAGTGTGAATGAGAAAGATCCCATATTCATAATTTTCAAATATTGACTTTCTCTCTCCATATATATATATATATATATATATTAGTAACATAGATAAACATAGATTTTACGGTATGCAATTTTTGATAAATATTAAAATATGTGTGATACATTCGACTAATCCCGAGCAACAATAAATTTTAAGCATGTTTTTTTTTACGGCAA
Source organism: Nephila pilipes (assembly GCA_019974015.1). Classification (NCBI taxonomy): domain Eukaryota; kingdom Metazoa; phylum Arthropoda; class Arachnida; order Araneae; family Nephilidae; genus Nephila; species Nephila pilipes. The sequence goes on from BMAW01123429.1 coordinate 7,713, forward strand.
CGAAAAAAAAAAGTTTGATTGAACTGTTTAATATTTCACCTCTAATTTCTTATTTCCTTTCTTTATCGGAACTGATTAATTAGTGAACATTTTAAAATAAGTTATTTAATTTAAAAGTTAAAATGTTAATGAGACTAAAAGAAAACTTGTTATATATATATATATATATATGTCAAATACAATAGTGAGGGCTTTACTAGTAAGTGTTGATGAATTTTAATGTTGGAATTTTTACAAGGTAGGAAATGAGATCACCAAATACATAGTTTGCGAACTCCTCAAAATGATCTGACTGCTGATGATTACAGTTCGATGTCTGATTTACCAGACCTTTGCATAGAGGCTCCTAATAACAATTCAGAAAACTGCCTGCCAGTAGGGAATTTTCTATGTAATTTATCCCACATGATTATTCAAGTTAGAAAACTTGAGTTGCATTCATACACTTGAAACTTAGGTGGCAACTTTGTTTTCATAAAATTAACAGGAGTAGACTTTATACAGAACTTCACTGCTCATATAATAATATTTTATGTGACGAAAAAATTATAATATCATCTGATTCTAAAAAGAAAAGCAGTTTGAATAACCTTTCGGTTCTTGGAGCATTGTCAACGGACAATAGGTTTTCCCAAGAAGAAAAACAGTTCAGCGTCATTCGATATTCATTCGATATATGTCCAAATACAAATTTTCATCCTGTGAAAAGGTAACTTTAGAAATTATTAAAAGTTATGCTCAAGAGGAGATGTTAAATGCTATTTTTGACGGAAAAAAACAGGCTGAATTGAGAGGTGATATAGATTCCGACGGATACTATTGCATCACACTTATTGTTGATGGTGGTCGGTGTAAGAGGAGTTATGGGCATGAATGCAATGCATCAAGTGGAGTATATTAATCGGTATATCCAATAAAAAAAATTTATAGGTACGTAGTGTCATTTCAAATAGACGGCTAGAAAGAAAAGATCGCTTGTGTTAGAAGAATTGGAGCGGACCATCAACAGCAATGGAAAGTGATTCTAATTCTAATAAAGTGACTGATATTGAAAACAATGTAACATCTGCTAAAGCTGTGATAGTGAGAAACTTTACATTCTCTAGAAGGCCTATGAAAGTCCCTAAAGGACTCGATCTTTTTTAATAATGTTTGTTATATTCTTGAGACTTTTTTTTGAGTCTCAAGGGGGGGGGCAAAGATGGCGGGAAACGAAGTGAAATAACTGCCGCGGCGTGGCAGTGCTATGATGTTGGTATGCGAGCTGACTTTCACTCACGAATGTAGTTAGAACACCTTGAGTACTGGTGATGACTGATCTTTTACTTGTGTGTGTCTCTGTATTGTGCTGTCCTTTATGAATAAAGTACATGTTTTCTGAAATCTCTTTGGATTTATTTATATCCAAGTACCCAGCATCTGGTAGATGCAGCCCATTTAATTTTACTTTTGAATGAATATTTTATTTAATTTTGGAACAAATTTTAAGCACTTCAGGAAAGGCACTCGAAATTTTGTTACGTTCCTATCAACCACCGCCTTTCAAAAGTTCTAGAAAGCACTAATATCCGATCCTTTCTTAGCAATATTCGATAAGAAGGCTCGCACATCACTACATACAAATGATAATGGCTACATGATTGGGGTAGTTCTTTTACCATTATAAGCTGGACAAGAGAATGTAATTGCCTCACACCCAGTTTCAAAAGGAGAGAGGAATTATTCCACAGCTGAATGGGATTGTCTTGCTTTAGTATGGGCAGTGCATTAATTCCTGACTTTCATTTAGCAAAAATTAATTTTATAGTTTGACATTTGTACAATTACTTAAAAAAATAATTACATAAAGCTGATAATTTACAAGATAAATGAATGATGAATTAATATTTTAACAAAGGAATTGTATTTTCACGACAAAATCTTGGAATTTATTATAAATGTAATGTGTACTTTTTTCTGGGTTATTTAAAATGAATCATCCTATTTCAAAATGCTATATTTTAATAAATAAATGACTGAGAATGACGAGTAATACATAAATGCAAAGAAAAAAATAGTGAAGTTTTTTTTACAAGAGCATTTGATGTAACTTTCTTTAGTTACGCGTTTAAATGTCATTTCGTTTTGTAAATTCCTGCCAAATACGTTGCAAAGTGTCAGCTGTAATTGATTGAACATGATCAAAAATCCGTTAAGTTCATATTAATGTACTGATCCTGATGGCTACCCTCAAAGGAAGAAAGAGCACCTAAGCATACAAGCAACCTAAGTAGCATGCCTGATCCACTGGACCGATCAAACGGCGAGGAACCGCCTTGAAAGCTTCCATAAAATCGCTCGGGAAATAGCTTCACGGAAAACATGCGAGGATCATGTATTGTTCACAATGCAAAACTATCCCACTTTCCCTGTGTTTTCTTATTTTTCTTTATCATTTTGTGTCGTTTATTTCTGAAAATATGAAATTTTAAATTTGATAATTCTCTTCCAATAATTCTCTTTTGATTTGTATTTAATTTATTACTGATAGGGAAGTTGTTTCTCATATATTTAGTAAATGCTTCGGTTTATATAAAGTTCAAAAGATTTTGATTTTTGAAGGATGGAATTTTATTTTCATTTTCTTAAAACTAATGTTATTTTATTGACTTAATACTCGTCTTTACGTTCTAATGCACTCAAAAGAGAAATTTACAGCTAGGTAAAGGAAAGCTTTCGTGTTTAATGTTTCATACGTAGGAATTAATAGTAAATATTTGCGTGAAGCACAGAGTAAAAATTTCACACAATTTTCCCGTATTTCGAAGAAATATCTCAAGTTATAAGTAAGCACTAATAACAAAAAGTTAAGCATAATTTATCGAAAATGCAAACACCATTGAAACAATTGAATTCAGGTTAGAAACAATATTTATTTTAAAAATATTACAATATTTCTGATTTTTGAATTTTATAAGGTGTTCATTTTACAAAAAAAATAGTAAATTTCTTAAGATTTGCTTAAAAAGAACTCTATTGATACAGCGAAAAAATTTAGTTCAGTGCATTATATTAATTATATTAATAGAACGACAGTAATAAGCTCTAAAAAACTTTTGACAACACATAAATTCTTTGGGGTCGCAAATCAGCTGACAGCTTGTATCTTGTCCCGATCAGGCTGATCACCATCTTCAAAAACAAAGTAACACAAAGTTTTGCTTTCTCGGGGGGGAAAGTAGAATATTTTTTTTAATATAATTGAGAACCAGTCCAGCTTCTTAGATGTAACTTTAGACTATACTTAACCTTTAAAGATGTTCCTCAAAGGTTAAGGAAAACATAACTAAGTCTTTCAGGTAAAAGTTGCTCATCGTCCATTTTAAATGACATAGTAGTTTGTCCATCATTTTTTCTGTTTCACGAAATAGTTTTCAATTTTTAACCACCAAATGTTTTATAGTTTTAG
>BMAW01123433.1:0-25990 GCA_019974015.1 Nephila pilipes
GGCAGTTTATTAATGCGATAATTTTATATCAAGGAACTATTTTTTTAAGTAACAAGTCTGATAAAAATGCAATTTTAATACGAGATTTGTCGTATTTTCGACCATCATTTTATTACTTTTTATACGTTTTGAAAAATAATGTTAGTGATAAAATTGATAAGACAGTAAATTTACGGGAAAAAATTATAATTTTAAAGTATACTGAAATTATATTAGCCAAATATTGCTTAGGAATATATAAAATTAGTCGAATTTTCGAAGCTTATAGCTACAAAAATTCTTAAGGTCTCTGAAAATGTTTTGAATCACACAAAGAAGAAACTTTTCCTGTATAGATATTCGTCTGCCAATTAAAAGGAGAAAATAATATGGCTTTTAGTTACTTATTGATGCTTCTGTTATTTTTGTCATTCTATTTTAATAAATGCACACGTGTGGAATGATTTAATGAACAGAAGTGATGGGGTCGCTAAAACCATGTACCGTGTTGCAGGAAGGGCATGCAGGCAGCCTGGCTACTTGGAGACCTCATGTCAATAGCCCTGGTGAAGAACGAAGTTGGGCGACCTGTCTCTCAGAGGCTCATAGGTAATCAATCCTGTGTTGTCCATCTCTGAAGTGGCCAATACACTCCTCAATCATGAATAAATTAAATGAACAACACTATTATTAATCTCCCACGCAGAAGATTCCTCAGCCACCTATTCCACGGGATGTTAAAATATTCCATTTTGATTGGAGTTTAATAGTTCTTTCTGCAAGAGTGATAATCCTCACCACACATCAAACACATTTTCGAGATTGATGAAAAATATTCGTAAATGTTGTATACGAAAAACAATTAATTGCTATGAGGAAATTTGATTTTACATTATGATAATTTCTTCGAAATAAACTACTAACGATGTTTTTTTTTACATATCTTGTGATATATGATACTTCTTGAAGTCAGTATATCGAGGTAATAGTGTGATGTAAATTGTCTGTAAGGATCTTCAAAAACCTGATTGTCTAATCTCTTGAAAAGATAACTGCCCGTTAACGAGAATGTGAAATTTCGAAGTAACTTAGTACATATGCAACACGATGGTGTGCTTTTTATCATTGATGGGGAATTTACAATAGAGAATAAAAGAATATTAATCATACATTCCAAAAATAGATGATAAGTGGAGGGAAACTCTTTTTCTGTAAAATTACTAAATCATGTTTGCAGATTTCCCGTCAAGGAAAGGAAGGATTATATACCGTGTAAAAAAGTATTCCTGATAAATTATTTTATATACTGCCGTAAAAATCAAAACTATTGTTAATTTGTCAGTAATTCCCTCTATATAAATCTCATATATTTTAATGCATATTACTATACGTAAAATTCAGACTTTTTTTTTTAAAAAAAATGTTTTATGGTAAATGTAAGTGTATTCTCATCCATGCACAAATTTATTTCAAATAGGTTGATACCGGTGGTTCATCAATTGGTGAGTAAGCAAGTACAAATGAGGGTTATGATTGTAGAGTCATGAATTTTCGATGGTTGTAATTCATAAAATGAAAGATATATTCGCCTTTTGTAAGCAAAACTAATCAACATTTTTATTGTTTTAAATATTTTATTATAAAGATTTATGTTTTAGCGCTAAAATAAAATTACACGTAGAAAACAATAATGTGAAAGTAATGATGTGAAAGACATGTCTGAATCAGCTCAAATTTTGTATGAATTGCTGATAATAGCTTGTTTTCGAAGACTGATAATATTTATTTAAAATAAAGTTTATGATAAACTCTGTTGGGATCTCCTAATTATTCCCACTTAACAGTCAACTAAAAACTTTGATGAAAAATATTGATGTGTATATATTTAAACAATTTATATTAATTTAAAACATAAAAATAGACTTTTAATACCAAGTTGTATGAGAAGAAAATTATACTTAATCACATTTTTTTTCTAATTTGTAATCCATTTTTTCTAAAAGCGATAAATTTCAAGGAAAAATGTAATTCATAAATGAAGAAATTATCGTTATAAAAGGTAAACCCAAGTAAACTTCTTCAATAATAAATAAATTTGTTGTACCAAATTTTTAAATTAATTTTTCGCATATATCACCCAAACAGTATCAACTTGAATAAAGTACGAAAATATATTGTGTAGTAAATATCAATGAGAAACCAACCCATTGAGAGTGAATATGAATATTGGATTGCTTACGTATATTGACATTTATGAGAAATGATATATAGATCTCATTTGCGATTTGCAAAAAATATGATATAGAATTTGCAAATCGAATACTCTTTAAACAATGTATATATTTTAATGATTCCCTTGTGAAGTTGTATCTCACTGTTTATTGTATATATAAATTTGTATTACAATAAAATGAAATGTTTTGAAAATTGAAAAAAAAAAAAAAAATTTATTATACTCTAGTGTATAAAAAGATGAGATACTTTTTAACAAACTATAAATTTATTATAACGACTGCCAGCAGCTATACTTGTGCGGCGAACTCGTACACTAACACTACTACACTATAAATTTATTATAACGATAGCCATCAGCTATACTTGTGCGGCGAACTAGTATACTAACACACTAATCCACAAATGGCGTCTCCCGCCAAAAACAATTCTTCGTTCCAAACACAAGGATGTTGCCAATACACAACAGATAAATTTTGGGTTGATGGCGTGGGAATAGCACCACATACATATATACCATATACATACTGTACTGTATTGAAGACTATTATTAAAAATGACTTGTTTTCAGGACATCACATTTATTTGCGCACATCTTTTCAAACATAAATTCAAGACACAATTTTAAACAAGCACCACTTTTTCAACGTTCGTCTTTACCTCTTGGAACCAAACTCAATACTAAATTTCATATCCGTTGCCAGTAAATTATCTAAAATCAACAAAATATATCTTAATAAAAAATACTGAAAAAGGTATCACTTTAAGTTAAAATCGTCTGCTTTTAAAAGTAGAATAGGTAATATCTTAAATAAAGTATCACATTAGATTAAATCGTCTGCCTTTAAAAGTCGAACAGATATCTTAAAAAAAGTATCACATTAAATTAAATCGTCTACCTTTATAAGTTGGACAGATAATATCTTAAAAAAGTATCACATTAAGATTAAATCGTTTGTTTTTAAAAATTGAATTTGTCACAATACATATAAACCAAAGATACTTAAAGTACTAATGAAATAAAGACATTGAATACACACAAAAATACAAATAGATATAAAACACAAAATAGGTCCAAACAGGGTCAAACAATCGAAAGTGGAAGTGAAATCTTGAAATATCACTGAGTTTCTTAAAAAAATTCTAAGTCTTAAATAAATTAGAATAAAATCCTTGTTCGATACAAAATATTCTAAAATATTTCTCCATTTCTGAAGAAGTTGCAAAATATGTCAGTATTTTCCCCATATTTCCTGACGTTATCCTGGAAGGAAAATATATAAAAAAGCTTTTAAAGTTTCAAAATATTTTGCCTACTAAAAGTTAGTATATATAACAAGAATGTTTATTTTTTTTTTCAGTTGTAGAACTATATTTATCTTATCTTTTCAAAGATAGATACTTTGACAGAAATATTTAACTTTTATTTCAGTTCCTTGAGCATTGTTTTAAATGAAGTTAAAATATTCTAAAAAGGTTCTCTCATTTTAAATTAGATTGAAATTCAAAAGATGAAGAAATACATAAAAAAAGATTAAATATTCCCATTTTATACCCTTACAAAATAGAAATATAATAATTTAATCTATTGTTTTAAAGTTAAGCTTCTAAGATATATTTTTCGTAGAAAACGTTGCTATTATACAATATTTGTATAACAGTACATTTACAGATTCTTTCTGCCAATCATTTGATTTAATTATCCACCTTCCATGTCCTTTTGTTAATTAGTTTATATAATTCGCCACACAAACTTTTGTGCAAAGTCAGCTAATCTGATTAACTCATCATTAATAGATACACATTTACGTTGTAAAAAAATTCATCCGTGAGACTTTATTATGCAAAGAATTAATTAAAGTTGATATAGGTGCTTGCAATCCGGCGGGTATGTATGTGCAAATGATTTTTGCACACAAAAAAAAATGTTTATTCTATCTGAAAATAGATTTTCTTATAGACAACTACTGACAATACCTCCAGACAATTTAAAATCATAAAAATTAAGGGTTTGTAAATAAATCTATATAAAATACCTAATAATGAAATGTTTTCTATTATTGAAAACTGAAATTGTGTTGTTGTAAAGAAGTCAAATAAAGGAAATCACATAACTATTCAAACTATTTTTCCTGTTTAAGTTTGTGACTTTGGGCTATTCGCGATTTTCTCTTCACTAACCTTGGGAATCTTTTGATAATTTTAATCTCGTACACTTACAATTCCTTCCCAGCCAAAATGAAGCGTGATTATATAAATTAGATGTCGATAAGAAGTGTAGTAAATTGAATTAAAAATAATGAATTATAAGCAAAATAGAATTGAAAGGAAAGAGAAGGGAGATAGAGGATAACGACAAGCTGGTAGATATTTTTAAATTGGATTGAATCATTGAAACCAATAGTTTTTTGGACAGAGTAGTTGGATGTAACTCTTGATCAGAATAATAAGAGTCCAATTTTCGGTATTCGAGAAGTGCTTGAATGAGAATGAGTGATATGATAAGCTTGCAGCCACTCTCTTCTACAACAACGTTAGAAGTTAAAAGGCCTTACTCAACCAGCCAGATGAGATATCTTTTCAGCCTGATTTGTAAGACCGTCAACTTCGGACCCATTGGTCCAAGGTTCGAAACAATTCTGACGCATCAAGGTCAACAACTCTCTTCCCCTCATAAGAGTCGAAAAACCACGCGCGGCCGAAAGCTAAGACTTTTTTATTAGAAAAAAGATAACGAAAATGAGAGGGAATCCGTAGAGAGCAACCTCGTAAAAAAGTGAGCTGTTTTTGTTTTACATATCTTTAATTAGGGTTTCGAACTTATTGACTACTTTGTTAGACTTTAAATATCTGTAGAATTAAATCATGAAGGAAGGCTGCCAAAGGTTTACTGAGATTCAATTTTTATTCATTCCTGACACAGGCCCGTCTTCAAAACTGTTCAGAGTAGTAAAATTTTTTAATTCATTTTAATTGAAGACGCTTAAATTTTTTTATTTCTCATTTGTAAAAATGACTTATTTCTTGATCATTCTAATGATATAGGTGAAATTCTATAACCTCTTCTCAGCTTCATTTTCAAAATAATAGAGTCTCTTGCTGATTTGCTTTGAAATTAACATTAATACTGCTAGAAAGATTCATTACCAACTCTGCCCGTATAACTCTCAGATATCTTAATTTGAATTTTTTAAATTAATGTTTATATCATTTGCAATGATCTATTATTTTCATCAATCCATTTTGAATAAATAGATGTAGTAACATAATGGTGTGAATATTTCCCCTCAACAATGGGAACTTAATTGATAGAATATCCTCCTTATATGAAAGATAAATTTAAAAGATTTTTGTAACATTTTTCACAATCAAAATGCTTCATTTAAGATAAACTTTTAATGTCTTAAAAATATTTTTAGTGCGGATATACACAGGAACTTAGAATTCATTTTATAAATGTAATTACATCTTACTAATTACTAATGCATTAAATAATAATCTTACTAATTACTACTGCATTACCATAAGAATTTGAATGAAATTCGTTGTGTATTAAATAAATATTTTTTTTATTTGCTTAAGTTTACAAACGGGGAAATGAAGTTGGGCCTTCAAAAATGAGTATATCTAATAAGTCTTTAAAAGCCTAATAACACTGGTAAAAAACGAATTTTTTGAACATTGGTTTTCTTTCAAACTCCACACTTTGCATAACACAATCTTTTTATACCTTAAATTTTAAGAACAAAAGGGAACGTTGAGTCAAATCGAATTTATTCAATAATGTTTTAGTAATTTATTTTAACATTTGACGTTTATTAAGCTTATCATATAAAATAATTAACAAAAGAGAGTTTAAGCAATAAACCTTTGACCTTGGCGATGAATTTGGCGACTATTTAGCGACTTGGCAAGAAATTTGGCGTAAAATTTAATTCTTTAAATAATTAGTTTTAATCAATTAATTTTTATTATATTATCTTTTTATCATTCAAAACAATCGTGTATAGAAAATTTCAGCTCTTCTGAGCACTTTAAAATGTGAGAAAAAAGCTTTTAAAATTATGAACCAGACATGCAATATGAGTAGTAGAAAACCCATTAAATAATTAGTTTTCATCAATTAGATTTTTTTTATTAAATTATCATATTGCTATCCGAAACAATCGTGTATATAAAATTTCAGCTCAGTTGAGCCCTTTAAAATATGAGAAAAAGCTTTTAAAGTTTTGAACCAGACAAAGTTACAATATGAGTTAAAGAAAACCCATTAAAAATAGAGAGAGAGAGTTCGGGAATAGGAAGAAAGAAAAAAATTAAATAAGAATGTTAAGTTTCAAAAATACTTTTTAATAATAGCATTTAATGGAATAAAGGGTGTGGCCATTGAATAACAAGACTGACACTGTAAAACATTTTATTTTGATGTCATGCATATTTACTTATTTTTACCTCCAATATACACTCATCAAGCCCAACAACGCTCCATGCGAATCTTCCATTATTCAAAACAGTGCTGGGAGTCTTCTGTCAGCTCCTTCAGGAAGCGTGGCTCTTTCTCTTTCACAGCTTCAACAGAAATAAATCTAGTTCCTTTTAACGCAGATTTCACCTTAAGAAACAAACAGAAGTCGCATTGATCAAGATCTGGCAAATAAAGTGGATGCTCCATTACTGGGTCCATGCCTTTTTTTGGCCTAGAAATCTCTTGACAGACAATGCACAATGACGTCTTTCCAGAATTTAGGTCGTTTTTCTCTTATTCCTTAATGGAATTCAGCAAGAACGTGGAGGTAGTAATATTGATTAATAGTTTGACCTTCACGAACCCAGTGAAGGTACACAATGTCATGTACGTGAAGAAAAAAAACCCAATCATCATACTTTTGAATTTTGATTTTCTCCTTCGAACCTCCTTGGCTCTCGGTGAAGATGGGCTCTTCCAGTGAATAGATTGGCTCTTCGTTTCAAGATCATAAGTAAAAAACTCCAATTAATCACACGTTATGATCCATCCCAAAAAGTTTGGTTCATTTTCAATGGCATTCAAATTGTCAGTACAAACATTTTTGCGAGCTTCTTGTCGTTCAAACGTGCGAATTTTTGGCAACCTTTTGGCACACATTTTTTGCATGTTAAAATTAAAATGTATAATTAGCCATACGGTTTTTTTGTCAATTCCTAGAATCTCAGCAATCACACAAATACTTTACCGAACGAACGTGGAAGGGCGATCCGGGTGTAAATCATCTTCACCGTCTTCTCGGCCATCTTGTAAACGCTAAAATCACTCAAAAACACGTGCACAAGATAAATATTCATTGTCATACTCTTCTTTCAATAAATTATAAATTTCAGTAGCATTTTTTCCAAGTTTCATGTGAGATTTCACAACAATTCGTTACTCATTTGTCATTTTTCTGAATCAAAATGATAACTCCAATGCAAACCACGGCTACGAGCTTACGAATTTGTATACAAAAACGAATGGCACTGCATTCCAAAAAGGTGACTTTACGTTAAATAACAGTCCATCGCTGGCGTCTGGCGCATGCGTACTTCTGTAGAAGCGTCAATCTAATTATTTAGTAGGCTACACTTCTTGGTGTGTTGGCGTACACACCTTTTTAAAGGACAAACTAAAATCCGTCAAACATCTAGAAGCTTTTCGGAAACTGACGATAATCCCCCTTTCTTGGCATGAATTCTCGAGGATTAAATGGACATTGATCCTGACCTATAGTGGAATGAAAATCAAATTAAGGATAGAATTAAAATTACCAAAAGTAATAAAAAGCACCCAAATAAGTTATAGAAACAATTTTTCTAAGTTTCACACTCATGAGAAATTTCTCAACAATTCGTTGCTCCATTGTTACATTTATTTTTCCGGCGAAATAAAAATAAAAAAAAAAAACTAAAATGTAAACTAAGGGAACGGCATATTCGGATTTGTTTACAGAAGCGAGAGGCTCTGCATTCGAAAGAGAAAGCTTCACCTTAAACATCTGTCGGTCTCTGGCGTTTAACACATCTGTACTTCTACTGTAGCAGCTCCAGTCTCGTAATTTAATATCAACATCTCGTATCTCAATGATTGTGTTTTGCACAATATATCCCAAGAGGATTCAGTGCCACAAATTCAACCAACCAATCGTATCTCAATGAAAATCGAATATTTCAATGAAATTTTAATAACTCTGTTGATATTATTTTCAATCAATTTTACTAAAAATAATATTGTTAGAACAAAATATTAAAAAATAACTTATAAATTTTAACATTTAAGATTAAAAATATTAATAAACAAAAGAAAAATCAGAAACTGTTTTTCTTTAAAAAAAAGAGAAATGAATTCTTTTTTAGAATTATCGATAATGCTTCTTCACCCCCGTTAGTAAATCAAAACTGTATAGCTGTTTAAACTTTTTTCGGAAAAAATAATGAATCAGCATTTTGATATTACAACCACGAAACTAAATTTTGTATTAATACACACATATTATTTTCAAATCCCTTATTAAAAAGAGTGTTTGATGAGATGTTTTATTATTACAATTATATAATTAAAAAATTTCTTTTTTCATAATTGTGCTATTGACTTCTAAAGGAAAATGATGTAATTTTTTGTGCCCGGTAAATTAACTTCTAAACATTAATTTCAATCGAAAAGTATTTATATAGAGCTATTGTATTCAGGTTCGTATTTTAGTACTTTTTCTTATAAAATATGTTAGGGTAAATAATTTAGAGATTAACAATCAATTTGAAAATCTGATTAACATTCTCTTACAAAAGTGGGCATTTTTTTTCCTTTAAAACTTTTAATTTTTTTTTTGAAGCGTGAAGCAATACAGAGTAGAAAATATATAAACTGAGTATAAAAAAAAGAAAACTCTTTCTAATTACACCGTACATGTTTCTTCACTTCAACTTAATTAGTTTAGAATGCATATCTATTCCAAATTTTCTTCCGAGTAATTAGGAATTAACAGGATGACGGCATGACTTTGAAATTAAACTTTCCCCGTAGAGACATACAAATTGATGTCCCCTTTTATGAATCAATTATGTGTTTAAAATATCTGTGTTTAATGTTTTGGCTTAAAGATGTAGTTTACGCCAAGTTCGGCTTAGGCTTAAGTTTTCTACGTTTGACTTATGTTTGTTTGTTAGACGAAATATTCCAATAACACAATCAACACGAAATTTGGCATGAAAAGCCTCCTCCAAAAAGCGCCAACTCGGACAACATCACATCTGTTCCAATATTTTATATGTTTTAATTTCAGAAAATGAAGCAATAAAGACTACAGGACAAGTAAAATATTGTCAGCATTACGTTTCGTGCGATGAAACATTTTCAGTAATTGGTAATTGTTTCTTTTCTTTCCCTAAGTTTTTTGTATCTCTCATATGTAGTTTATACATAAACACGTCAAATTTACAAGTTAATTTCTGCAGTAGTTAAAAAAAATGCTCATACAATTAATTTGTAGTCGTAATTAATGATATTAATTAAATTCTTGCTTATAAAGAGACCAACCTTTTTATATCTTTGAAGCAAAAATAAAACTGGTTCAATGTAGTCAGGACTTCTGCACAGATGAAAACTGACATTTATTACTACCCCATTAATTTTTATATTTTTATAAATAATTTGTGAAATTAATTGAAGCGAAACATTTTCACAAATGTTTTTTAAAAACTTTATGATTGATATATGCGAATTAACAAGAAATGCATTATGCTTTTAATGAGGGTTTTAATGATGAATTTATAATTTTGTTATATTTTAACGGTTGAATCTAAATTTAATCTTGAGGAATTAAAATGAATTTGGTAGTTTTTGACATTTTATACTCGTATTACCAATTGCATTGTCATGACAACGCAGCTGACGAAATTAAAAATAACATGAACGTTGAAAGTTCGAATAACAACTTCTGAGAGATATTTTTAACCAGCTGTCTCAACTATAAAATATATTTTAAGCTTAGATAAATATAAATAGCGCCTTCTTTAACAATGAAACGAATTCTTTAATATTTGAGCACATTTTCTTTTATTCCTTTCTATACTTTTACCATCAACTTCATCAGTTCCAACTTCATACCTAATAATGAACATTGAATAACATTCCATGAGTGAAAGTAAACATATCTCCTATTAAATGGGGTCTTAAAAATGAAATTAATTTAATTCAATAAAAAAACTAATTGAGAGGATTTATTTTCTTACAACAATCTTAATCCAAACATATTTTTAAAATATCACTAGAAAAATTTGCTCTTTAAAGAGTTAAATTATGCCGTTCCCATATTTTTTTTTTCGCTGCTTATTCCGCATTTTGCTTCAAATCAAGATTGTATTATAACATAGCAAATTAAATCTATTTCTCAACTTTGTGACTTCCTTTTTATTCCATGAAAGATAGCAGTATAATGAAGTGAATGTATTTTTCAAATCTTTGACAAATAAGCATCTAGTCCCATCTTAAATTTATTTTAGTGGCCATATACTCTAGTGATCATGGCTGGCATTTTTCATCTAGTTGGTGGATTGATAACTGATGCCACTGAAGACCCTCTGTGTAGGAGGCTGATACGCGTTAAATCTGTCGAGACTCTAAGTCCTCCCGTTGGAGTAGTGTGGAAATTTGAAGAGAATCCTCCCGCGCTCTGTGTCGTCCTCGTGACATGACCGAGGCTCAAAATTATGAAATCCGTCGCCAAGAGTCTTCGCATTGCTTCTAAGAGCGACGTTGACAAAACAATCAATCAGCCTTCAGTCTAACTACATAATCCTATCTTATTTTGATTAAGGATAAATTATTTCCAAAACTTCTTCTTAAGCATTTTTGAACCATAAATCAGAGTTCTAATCTATGAAAAGATATTTACTGAGAAAAGATATGTAAATGAGACATGAAAATAATGATAAATAATAATAATAATACTGCATTTATTTATATATATAATATTTATAACAAAATAGTTACAATAACATATTTCAAGAACACTTCTTAAATTTATCCCCCGATCTTTTTTTCACATTCTCTTTTTCAATATTTTTATTTTCTTAATCTTCTAAAATTCTCTGACAAAAGGAATATTTCCAATATGTACGCAATAGAAAAAAATAACCTCTTTTTATGGATTCAAATTTTATGATATTCTATTTTTTATATTTGAAACTTTCTACTCAACGAAGACCGATCTTTATTTATAAGCAGATAAAAAGGCGTAAATATACTATTTCTTTTTTTTATTATTTATAAGTAGTCTTAAACTACAATTTTTTTAAATGCTTGGATCTAAAAAATCATCAAACAATCAAGAGAAACTAAAAGAACAAAAATATTATTTACTAAAAGAGTACAAACGCCTTTACAGAGCGAAACGAGAGAAAATTCAAAATAACAAATAACTTGATAAAATAAAAAGTTCCATTCTTTATAAACAGTTTGTATTCTGTACACAAATGCGCTACAGACATTTATTTGCAGAGTTAAGCAATTTAAACAATACTCAGTAAAAATCTCCATTTTTATTACAGTATTATAAAAGAAACTTTAGTCTCCATCTTTATCAGATTATACCGGTGATAGAAAAAAGCCCTGAAAAATCTGCTATTTAGCTTGGTACTTCTAATTTAAACATTATTATGTATTTCACTTGGTGTGTGTGTGTGTCATCAAATTTTCGATCGTCAATTTAACCAACTTCCCATCAAGCTAGAGCTCTGAAACCTTGGGAATCGTTCTTACTCGCCTAACAATGCAATATTTAGACATTTGCGACAAGTTTTATGTAATATTTTCTTTAATAATGCAGTTTAGCCCAACCACTTGGCGCGATTTCAAAAATTGGCACCAAACTTGGCGGGGTATTTTTGGCTGAACGTTAAGTCCTTAAAACGGACCAGGGTAGCCACATTTGGCAAAATACCCCCAAATAATTCCTGTCGCCAAGGCTAGTTGGGTTAAACTGCATTCCAACCATTTAATTTACCGGACGAATAAATCAATTTTAGTTAATTTTAGCGTTTTTATGTATTTCACTTGGTGCTAGAGCTCTGAAATTTTGGGAACCGTTCTAACTTGCCTAACAATGCAATATTTAGATATTTGTAACCATCTTTAACTAACATTTCAATAATTTTTTTAATAAACTTTGCCACTATATAAAAACGTTGTTTTTAAAAACGTTGGTTTTTATCTCGAACTATTATTTGTCTTTAATGGCCATTTCTCAAAAAATTTAAACGCTTATATTAACTTAATAGATTACTACAAATGTTACGTGTATTCGATAAAGAATTGATTCAATAAAAATAAATCCCAGTGTAATTAGATTTCTATTCTAACCATTCAATCAACTTTGGTATAACCGTTTTAATTTCTTGTGATTTTAGCTTACAGAATACGAAATAATATTTTAAAATTACGGAACAGACAAAATACACCATTTGATTTCCGAATACACAACGGTATATAAATAGAAATGCTTTAAAACCCCAAAAATTTTAGTTTAAAAGAAAGTACTCATCTGAAAGGCAAAAAATATTGACATATTAATTCTGATCTCTCAAAAGTCTTTGAAAATTTTTCAAGAATTGCATAGCCTTGTACAGATTGAGGTTGCAATGGAATGTAGCATTAACTATCTCTATTAGCAGGCTTTCTTCCTTTACTGTTATCTCTCACGGGAAGACAGCTCAGGAATTTACTGGCATTTTTATCATTGGTGATGTGGCAGAGTATAAAGAGAGGCAAGGGACTCGTTACTAGTGGCAGTTCTAGTTTCTTGTTCGCAGATTCTTTTCGAACAAATGAGTTTCTTAAAGTGAGATAATGGACGACTTAAGTATGTAGCTTAGGATTTCCATGAAGTAGCTTCTGATAAACGTAAGAAAATACATAAGATATATTTTTCGAAAAGAAAGATTTTATTTTTTTTTAAAAATGCGAAGAATTAGTAGTTCAAAATAGCGCTTTAAAATGTTTGTTGATCTTTCACTGGTAATATTTGCTAGCTTTTGATTTAATGACTTATATAAGAATGTAAAAAATATTAATTTCTTTACAAAACATTTTATTTTTTTGGCATCAATGATTTCAAAATTAATTCGAAATAAAGTTTAGCAAACTATTGAATGAGTTTGTTGATGACTTGAAGTAAATGTAAGAAGTACTAGATATTCTTTATATAGAAGTATCTACTTAACACATCGATCAATAACTCCCGAGTCTAACATTGAAAACAACATTTTTTTTGCAAATTTTTTTTTTATTCATCAACATAACACCTTTTAGGGTGATACAATCGTTCCAACGCTTTTCCAATTCTTTTTTTTTTTTTTTTTTCCCACATTTTTTTCTTCTTTTTCTTTTTTTTTTTTTTTACGAAATCTTTTTTGTTACGAGTAAATAGCGATAAACAGCTTTCTGAATCATCGTCTCGTTGCTGTTTTTGTACCATCGAAAGCAATCGCGGCACCCACTTGGAAAAAACCTTTTTCACTTCACTTCAAAATACCTTTTTCAGTAAATACACTTCCATATGATATCTGTGTCATCTCAGCAATCTCACGGAGTTTCACTTTACGATCTTTCATTATAATTTTTGTCACTTCACTCACATTTTCCGGTGTAACGGCTTCCACAGGTCTACCCGAGCGTTCCGCGTCATTTGTGTCGGTACGACCACGTTTAAACTCGGCAAACCACCGACAAATCGTTGCTTTTGATGGACAAGAGTCCGGGTAACATTTTTCAATCCATTGTTTCGCTTGCACGGTGTTTTTACCCATTAAAAAACAATATTTTATCAGAACACGAAACTCGGTTTTTTCCATTTTTTAAACAAACTACAAAACGACTTTACTCCAACCTCAATAACTCAGCTGTTTCTAGTCCGATCGACTTAAAATTTTGACACGTTTCAAGCAAAGGTTAGTACTCTAGAAAGACTTGGTTACTGGTTTACTACGAGCGCCATCTCTGGGTTAGTCTCGGGAGTTATTGATTGATGTGTTACATTTACGAATGATTTCCATGATGATTTACGAAGAGGTATTATATGTTTTGTTCTCAAAGTCACAAACGAAATTATTTAACGATAATTATGTTCCTTATTATTTATATTTATTACAACTTTAATTATAATATTCTTTAAAAGTAAAGTTTGGGGATTTTACAATTATGCACTACCATCAACAAGGTATTCTTATTAAGACCAAAGAGACACAAAAAAAATTATTCATAATTTTTTATTAAAAATATTATAGTTGTATATGTAATAACTACACAAAATTGTCCATTGGATTACTGTCAACTATCAATCACCTTTTGTGTTCAGTGTGAGAGCAGATTCTTCATATTAATTACATAAATTTTTCTTAATAAGGTTAGTTATATTTACAATGCTGCTTTGGGACTCAAATTTAATTTCAAAATCAACAAATTCAAAACAGATTGTATTAAATTCAAACATGAGCTTTTTTTCTATTTTGAATACCTCAATAATTAACAAGAAAGAATTTGGAATGTATTTTATATGCATAAATTGCATTGCAAACCTCGCCTACTTTTATTTTTCTATTAAAGGATTGAGATTTAAAACCAACTTAGACCAGTACTTTATTTTTTTGCTCTTATAAACAGTAAGATTTTGTGAAAGTATATAAATTTTAAGTCGCAAAGTGCTATTTAAATGCATATGAAAGAACGGCAAAAGTTCTAATAACAGTAAATTTATTAATTTTAATAAAGAACTATTTTCATAAATATAAATTGAGGAATCGAAAGTCATTTGATACCTTCAAATATCGTGTGGGACCTTGTTTTGCCCGGCGAAGTATAACTGCTCCATGTGACTTTCCCTCAACAAGTCGAAGAATTCCACGAAAAGAATATCCAGTCATGTAATCTCTACAATTGACCGTAATTGAAAATATTGCCAGTATTAAATTTTACATACGAATTGACATTTCAGCCATGCTCGTATATGCTCTATGAGATTCATTTAAGGCGTCTCAGGACTCTTAAACATCAAAAGTTTTGATTTTTTTGGAAAAAAATATATGTTAAGGCCTCACCTGTTTTGAACAGTTTGGTACCAAAATTTTAACGATTCCAGAGTTATAGAGAAAATATTACACACACACACACACACACATATATATATATATATATATATGTGAGCGAATCTATCGACTAAAAACGTCCTATCGACTAAATATAACGTATTTGCTTTTTTAATGTTTTGTGCAATAGTAATGAATCATTCCATACATGGCCGAAATACTTTTTATTTTTTATATTGTAGCAAACTTTTAGTCGGGCTTCGGCCTTTGGTGGCTTGAAATTACTATACATCTCTCAAATAATCAGAGAGAGGACAAGCGTAAGAGAACAGCAGTAAGGTAATGGAGGTATAAGAGAGCGCATTTCGCTGTGTTTTGCTATTTATATGAGGAAAATTCAGAGATTAAACGTCAAGTCAAACTGTCTGAATGGAGGGATTATGGCGGAAGCAAATAGTAAATTAATTATTTAAGTGAGAATTATGGGAATTAAAGTCAAATCATTACACACACACACATACACACACACACACACACACACACTACAATATATATGATATATATATATATATATATATATATATATAATAGTTTAGTAGAAGAGCTAACATTTAATATCAAAGAGATAATCTATGAATAAGTAGCATTGTAGCAACTCAACTTTTATTTTCACTACTTCCTGAGCTTTTTATTTACTTTCGCTGTCTAATTTCTTCGTGATTACATCTCTCTTAGTAAGCTATTTTGGTATGGATAATACACTGAACAAAGATCATCGGATAAAAAACAAAAGGAAGGATCACAAGGCAATAAATATGTGAAAGAAATCTATGTCTATTCCCGTTGGGTACGCTGATTTAAATATTGCGCCAAACAAAAAGTACACACCCTAAAAAAGTTACCTGCTATCACACAATGTTTCGCAATCATTAAAAGATGTTTGTCACTGATTTCAGGGCTATTATTATGATATATTTTAATATTCTCAAATTAATAAAATATATGCATTGCAGTATGCCAAAGTAAAATGGTAAGTGAAATCTACTACAGGATTACAAGTCAATTCTAACAAATTTTAAAAATGTGATTCAGCGAAATTCAATTTCTGTAATGTTATTGGTGACTAAAAAATGTACTAGCAATTAACGACGGCCTGTATGTGATGAGATATATGCCAGGAATTATCTTCCTCAAGACATTTTTGTTCTATTATGTGTCTGCACATAGCAGTGTCTTAAAGTATGATGTAATAAATTCAAAGATAGCAGATGTGAGTGAGGCTCTTGAAATACCAATGAAAAGTTGCAACGAAAAAAAAATATTGACAGCACAATTCTTTTGCAGTTTGTGATGATGGAGACGTGAAGACGCGAGGCCATCTTCTCTCGCGTGGTGTGTACTCTGGAACTAACCAAGCAGGGAAAGTCCTCGATATTGAAGCCATGCCTTAGCATTGCAAAGGAGTTATTCTTGCACAAGGGATGGCCAAAGTTCACGTTAAATATGGGCAATTATTTTGGCTAAACACCAGAACGTAAAAAGAAAAAAAAAAAAACACTCTACGGATCCGCTGGTGAAATGGAATTCAATGGAATGCAAATTTTTAGATCAGAAAGTAAACATTGCTTGATATTCAACAATACATAGGTGATGGTGATTCGAGCATTTTCGTCTTTATGAGAAAAGCAGTAGGGATGATGCATTACAATTGATAAAATCGAAGTCTACTGGACATGTCCAAAAGCGAATGGGCAACCAGAGGGAAATTGAAGCTTCATGGAGGAAAAAGCTGTCGATGGGAAAATATTGGAAAAGGATCATAACGGATCTGTCATAAATAAATCGACAACCTATTACTATTGAATGCTATCTGTGTATGACAAAATGTCGCGAGATGAGCAAGTTATCTGGGCTGTATGAGTCATCAGCTAGTTCAGATGATGAGTCACAACATTGGTTCTGCCCTAAAGCGAGTGACAATTAAGTTAACACAAATGTTTTCTGTGTTTAACAACAAAGCTAGAATTTAAACATAAGAACATTTTACCAAAGGCAATTTCTACGAAACAATTAACCTGTGTTTAAGGATTTTATCACATTTGAGTATTTGCGAAGATATTCGGGGGTAAAACCCACAAAACATAAATTGAGTTATTTAATTCATTGATTTGGAAATATAAGACCAAAAGAATAATTGGATCGTGTTTAATGGTAACTAAAATAGTTGCATTCATATCTGTATGTAAATATATTGATGGTCATCAAAGTCAAGTTGATTTGATGCTTGTTTAGCATGAAAATCAACAGAAAAAATATTAATAAATGTGTATGTGTCGACAAAGTGCGTGTCCACTGCTAAAAGCAACAACGAAATTTCCTTTGAAGACTCGTAAGACCAAAAAATTAAAATAGCTCAAAAATGGAACATTATAAGTAACTCTGATCATGAGGGCTTTTATTACATATAGTACTTTTATTTGATTTTTTTTTGTTACTTTCAATTTTATGTTATTTTTTTTCCAGAACAAAAATGTTGCTTGTTCGACCAGGATTTCATCGAAACTATTTATCATATCAGAGTACAGTTTTATATACATCTTCAAAACTGCTACTTTATGACTTAGATCAATTTTTTTGACACATGTATTAATAGAAAATCTATTTTTTATGAATTTTAATCGGACTTCTTCTTAAAATTTCATATTTTTTCAAAATTGTTTTTTAAATTTTTTTGTTTTCTAAATTTCTCGAAAAATTGTGAATAATTTTAAAGTAACTTTTTTTTTTTTAGTAGGTAACATTACTTTTTTAAATTTTAATCAATAATATACTTAAGATCACTAAAGCTAGCAAAATATAGGTTTTCTTAATTTTGAAAAAAAAAAATTCAATTTAAACATTTGAACTTTTAAAAAAATTTCTTTAAATTATATGAAATATAGAGAAAAATGTAAATAAACTATGAATATTATATAGGTAAAAGTTTCAAATGTCTACTTTGCTTTATTGGTAAATTTTGTTCTAAAAATATTTTTTTCGATACACGGACGGACTTTAAGGGTCCTGGACCCCTTAAGCAATCTAATTAACTAAAATCATACACTGGAACTGTCAGAGCTTCTTCAAACCAATCGTGCATGGCTTTTGAACCGGCAGATATCACCATTATTATCTTAGAAAATTCCATCACTTGTTCTGGTGTATGAATTTCATGAACGGCTGCAAACGGTCTCCAAGTAACTGAATATAACTATTTCCAATAAATCATTTGTTCAGTTTAAGCAGAGAACCCGGTCCATGCCATGTACAAGTATCCCATACCGCTCTGAAGGCGCCACTAGCTTCTAGTGTGTTATTGACTACTTGGGTCTATGGCCTCGATGGATTTGTGACACTGTGATCCCTACCATCGATCCTACTAACTGTATCCGTGACTCATCTAAATAAGTAACATTTATATAGACCACAAGGGTAAGGTGACCACATTCGAAAAGCGGGACGCCATTGACAGGGGGGGGAGGCTCTTGATTAAAAATTTGGTACCTAAAAATACCTACCTTTACCTAATAAATTACAAACTAATTATAAATAAATGTAAACCTAAATAAATTACAAACATAATAATACCTAATAAATTACAAACATAAAACATCTGAATAGCTTATTTGTTGACATTACTTGTTTAAAGCACTAGCACGCAGTACGATGTATATCGTATGAGAGACACTAACAAAACTAAATATGCGAAGGCATTATTTCATGGACGACCAACAAACTCCTTACACTCTGACCCTTCTCTCTAAAATTCCCCTCTTTTCAAATTTTTGTACAAGATGTAATTCCTTTGCAACAATGTTCCAAATAATGCTAGATCGCTAATGGAACATCTCGCCATAAGAATAAAATCTGTGAAAGTGTACAAAATGTTCTCTCTTCATTTTACAGCTGCAAAATATTTCCGTCGCTGCCAATGCCGAAAATTACCTCTGTTCATTAAGGGGACTTAGTACCTTTGCACCTTCAAAAGTTCGATTTTTCAAATTTGATTTTAAAAAATAGTACTGAATGTTAGGAGCATTTTAAAACAAACCGCGTCAAATTCCGACAATTATTACGTCCTGTGCAACAAAAAATGTAAATGTCTAAAGTGGCTTGTTCTATGTAATGCAATGTAAACAAACCTCTTTTTCTCAGTTTGCTATTTTCACACTTTCCCACAGGATTAAAAAAAATCTTTTGCATGCAGAGCTTTAAAATTTTACTTGTGTGTTGTACTTGTAAATCTTCATTCTGTGAACCTCAATTTTGTTGATAGGATGATTAGATTTTATTTTATAACTTAATATATGAAAAAAAGTTACTAAATATAAACTTGATAACTTTTTTAATTTTTCAATTTTTTTAATGTAAGGTAAATTTAAAATTTGAGGTTTACAGAATAAGGTCATTATTTAGCTTTAATTTGGTATAAGAATAATGGTTCTACTATACATCTTTCAAAAGTTATCTTGTGAGTAACGTAAGGTAAGCTAATTTATTTTTCAAATTTTTGTACGCATATTTCACGTTGTATAAGAAAATATATTAATTTAATAGCAAAACTTGAGCCAATATTTTAAACTATGCACTTTATTACACAAACTGGCAAAGTTTCATACTGAAATGAGCAAAGTCGTTGTTTTATGAAGAATTGAAAAAAGTTTATCAAAATGTTCTACTCTTGATTTCGTAAGGTACTAAGTCCCCTTAAGTCCAAACAATGGTGCTCGTATTCTAGCAACTGATCAAGGCGAACTTTGATAATCAGTTCACAACAATTATTTTCATTATTAAAGTTTAACATTATAAAATTGACAAAAAATAATATAAAGCTAATATCCTAGTAAAATAACTGCATGGAAGCCGAAAACAGTATATTCCCTTCCCGTTCTCCCGCCGTTCCCTAGCTTGTCGTGCATCATTTCTAAAAATCGGGACTTTCTTAATACTTCGCGGGACGAGGGATAAGTTGTTAAAATTCGGGACGTCTGTTGGCTTTACACTAGGGTCCAACCAATTTAATAACGAACTCCGCAAAGGTCCTGCAACTGATGCAGTGTTGTTAGTAAAGGCTTTGAAGTTGGTTTTCTGATGTCATTTCCTGTCAATAACGAATTTCACAAGCCTCTCCCTATGAAAAACGGGTCGTTCGTCCCACATTGATTGTTGTTGTTTTATGTAGTGTTTGGAGTCTAATAACACTAACTGCTCCACTCAGATGTCGCTGGTTCGGTCATTAAGTAGACTTGATCGAACTAAAAAGATACAAGCTTTTTGATAGAAGATACAACCCGATTAAGTGCTACCACCAGAAACACGAACAATATCCAGTTGTTAATGGAACCCATCTTGCACTTCTTTCGGCTTATTCGTTATAACAGTTGGAATGGCTGTAGTTATTAGCGTTTTCAGTTTGTCCCTGTTCACCGGTAGTGGCGGTAAAATTCTTTATCATTTAAGTAATCGTAAATAAAATCACAGGGCGCTAAGCCAGGGATTTTTCGAAGCTAATGTATAAAGGCCTAACTTCATTAGGTAGGTACAGGAATCTTAACTCGGAGGTACCCTTGGGATTTCTTTCCCTTCCCATGGGGTAACTCGTGTTAATATTAATTGGTAAACACGAGTGACACATCCCGGGGTACCTAGCACTCCTTCTCTATTTTCGATCTTTTTTCCATCTATTCATATGTCCACAATACACTCACATCTTGTTTGGGGCACCATAGCTGTATCTGGCTATTGCACCATTAAACTTCCCCATCAACCATTTATATCCTTCGAAGTCACTAGTTAAGAGCAAAATTTTCTGTTCTGTGACCATTCGTCGTATCGTACCACTGGAGTCTTTTGTATTACTGGTGATCGTCACATTGAACATTTATAATTTTATAAACAATTTTTAATTTAATTTGTCCCAAAGCCTTATTACTTTAGTATTGTAATTGTAACTCTTCAAAGATGGCATATTCTTTTGTAAACTCGCTTTGTTTCATGTAAACTTTAAGAACTGCAAATTAATACGATACTGAAATAAACTAAATATTTAACTTAAACTCAAAAGTTTAAAAAATTTCTCTTTAATATCTTTTTAAAAATTCACTTACGATGTTATGTGAAATTAAAGATCTGTACTCAAGCATTTCGCTTACATTTTATGCTTTAGTAACTTTATTAATATACTTAAAGGGAATTTTGTGTTTTCAGGATGTTAAAGCACAAAGATTAAATATTTCTCAATTTAATGCATTTTTTTAAGACTTTCGGACAAAATGGAGTCCCTTTTGAACATGGTATTCATTACGAAATATATATTCTGAGCTTTAAAATTGTATTATTTCATTTAAAAAAAATAAAAAATAATCCGTCAAATATTTTAATTTCAATTACCTTATTGATTATATGTTTTTTGCGTTGCATTTACCAGCAACATAAGGGCTATTGACAATGTATCATGTTATTATGAACCTCATTCGAATGGCGTGGATAATACCTGAGCTGGCACCACATCTCATAAATTCCACACTACACCACGTGAGGACTTTAAACCCCAACAGTTTCAACGTGCATCAGCCTCGCTATACGACGGCCCTTAGCATCGAAAAACGACGGGGTTTTGGCATCAGGAGATCTCAGACGCATCAATAATATCAGGAATCGAACTCCTTCACTTTACCGAAACAACACCGACACTTAGCAAGCGACCATGCTTGACTTGTTTCCTGGTAATTAACAAAAGCTATCTCGAAATTATAGTTATTTTTGAAGATTTATAATGCCTTTATATTTGTAGTACAAATTACTTCGGCATAGTTTTGTTTTTCTTGAGAATATTATAATGTGGTCTCTTTCTCAATTTCTGAAGGAGATAAGAAAAATCTATAATGAGCATTCCTTATTTCATATACTATATACATATTTCTTACGTAATTTAAATAACAAATAAATTTTAAATCTAATTTATCTCGGGTGTAATCTACGCTCAAGGTTTTGCAGGAAATCAAATTTTCAAAATCCTCATATTTATTGCTGCGACATCATTGAGCGAATAACTAACATGGACAACATTTTATTGTAATGTCACGTACTATGCGATAGTACTCACAAATTCTTTGATCCAATCGTCCTTGAACATTTGCCAGGAAGCAATGTCATAGTATAAATCAGGGCTATAAAACTCCTCTCTGAAATGGTATTACTTTAAAAAAAGAAAGAAATACTACTTATTTGTTTACTTTTATACTGCTGGAGTAAAAGTAAATAGTAGAGAATGTGTATCTGTAAAATTCTAGACCAAAAATAACTGTTCAATGCGTACTGAATTTGTAAATATTATATATTACTTTTTATACAAAGAGCGATTTTCTTAAAAATTGTACTATAAATGTAAATATGGATTTGGTAGCTAAATTTCATCCTAAAGAAAATTCTATTTTTAAATACATTTAAGAATAAATCTAAAAATAACTCTTAAAGGAAATTTTTTTTATAAGATATCCAATTAAATCCTATTATGAAGATAATAAAAGACATGGCCATAAGTAGGATGAAAAGAGAAAACAGGTCTTACACCGAGTAGATTTCACATGAAAACAGTTTACAATCCTTCAAAGTAATCCCTGTCGTATACTATTCACCTCTCACAACGAGTATGTAAATCTTTGAAAGCTCTTGAAATCTCTTCCACTTTTACAGTTCTCAATTCAAATGTCACAGCAACTTAAATGCTCTTAGTGTCTGGAAAATATTCTTCCTCTTAGAGCCATTTCCAACTTAGAAAATAGGAAAAAGTCTGATGGTGACAGGTCTGAAGAATACGGTGGGTGTAAGCAGTTTAAAAAAGAAATATTGTTTAACGAATATGTGACATTGTGTTCGCGGTAATCTAGTGGTCATGGTCGCGATCTCGTGACCGGTAATGTTTTTGACGAGTCGTGGGTTCAAGCATGATGCCATTGAAGCCCGTTGTGTAGCATGACTGATGCACGTTAAATTTCTCAAAGATCTAAATCCTATCGTCGGCGGTTTGAGGACGTGTGGAGGGGGAATTGCCAACTCAGATGTCATCCTCACTGCTTGACCGAGGTTCAAAATGGCGATGTCGCAAATAGCTATCATGTTTGTGTGAAGTTAATAAACAATCCATCAATTGTATGTGATCTTTCATATTTAATTTAAGTTCTACGTTCCCTGTATTTTCAATTAATCTACTCTTATTTAGAATAACATGTCAATTGAAAAGTCCCCGGCCTGACACATAGATGGCGCTACTAGAATTAAGTCCATATGTTTTTTAGTTAGCCCTAACCCTCAAAAGTTTCGTGTATAAATTTGACCGCTGTCGGATCATTAGTTTGTGAATTATAGCATTTTGAAAGAAGCAACTTTTGTTATTGTGAAAAAAATGGATAAAAAGGAATTTCGCGTGTTGATAAAATATTGCTTTTTGAAGGGAAAAAATACAGTTGAAGCAAACACTTGGCTTGATGCCGAGTTTCCAGACACTGCCCCAGGAAAATCAACCATCAAGGATTGGTATGCTAAGTTTAAACGTGGTAAAATGAGCACCGAAGACGGTGAACTCAATCGACGCCAAAAAGAGGTTGTTACCGACGAAAACATTGAAAAAATCCACAAAATGATTTTGAATGACCGTAAATTGAAATGGAATGAAATAGCAGACACTCTAAAGATATCAACTGAACGTGTACATCATATCATTCACGAATATTTGGGTATGAGAAAGCTCTGTGGAAAGTGGGTGCCGCGCAAGCTCACTTTTAAATAAAAACAACGACGAGTTGATGATTCGGAGCAGTGTTTAAAGAAGATCAAACGTAATAAACCCGAGTTTTTGCGTCGATATGTGACAATGAATGAAACATGGCTCCATCATTTCACTCCGAAGTCCAATCAACAGTCTTCCGAGAGGACTGCACACGATGAACCCGCTCCAAAGCGTGGGAAAACGCAACAGTCGGCTGGCAAGGTTATGGCGTCTGTATTTTGGGATGCGCATGGAATAATTTTCATTGACTACCTTGAAAAAGGAAGGACCATCAACATCGACTATTACAAAGGGTTATTGGACCGTTTGAAGGACGAAATCGCCGAAAAACGGCCGCATTTGAAGAAAAAGAAAGTGCTGCTTCACCAAGACAATGCACCGTGTCACAAGTCAGTGAAAACGATGGCAAAAATCCATGAATTGGGCTTCGAATTGCTTCCTCATCCACATTATTCTGGCCCCCAGCGACTATTTCCTGTTCTCAGATCTCAAAAGAATGCTCGCTGAGAAGAAATGTTCGTCGAATGAAGAGGTGATCTCCGAAACTGATGCCTATTTTGAAGAAAAGGACAAATCCTACTACAAAAATGGTATCGAAAAGTTGGAGGGTCGCTGTAATCAGTGTATCACCCTTGAAGGGAATTATGTTGAATAAAAAAAACTAATTTGCCAAAAAAAAATGTGTTTTACTATGGTAGGTTGGGGACTTTTCAATTGACCTGTTAAATGCCTTCTTATCAGCATAATTTATATTTAAATTCATTTTGTTTTTGTTAGTAATTTTCATTGTTGTTTAGTTCTTATAATTAATAAAGAGAACATTTTTAAATATGAATTCTAAATCTTAAATTTCATTTTACAACACAGCAGATCAATTTTAGACACTAATCATATACCAATATTAAAACATTTAGATGACTTACTTAAAATTTATTTTATGGAATAAGAGATGTATTTATATTTTCATAAATTTACATCAAATATTGTTAGTAAGTGCACAGGATATCTTGTAATAGAAAAAATATTAGTACACGCGTAGAGCTTTAGGTCACAATCCGTTCTTGCTGGTATAAAAAAAGATATATTGGGTGTTTACAAAAAATTACAATTTTGAAGAGACATAATTATAAACTAAATAAGTTGGAACCTTTGTGAATAAATTGAATTAAAAATAACACTTTAAAGTTTATAAAAAGGTATACATGTTCAATATGACCACTACTAAAAAAGGAACAATATACAGTGGTACGATATGGTGGATTGGTCGCAGAACAAGTACCGACCTTGCACTTAATTAGTGCCCCCCCCCCCAAGAAACCCTGAATAAATTCATAGAAACTTTCTTATTTAGGTTTCTACTTAAGAAACTGTTTTCCCCCGGTATGGGAGAGTTTTGACAAAGGGAAAATGCAATAATTATCGACATTCAAACAATAACACCAAGCATACTGAAAAAAGTGTAGAATAGGAGATCTATTATCGATTGGATATTGTTCTTGGTTCTAAAGGTGGTCTTTCATTGAAGATTTATAATTTTATAAGCTTAAAAGTAATATTTTTATTTTAGTTTGTTTAAAGCCGTTGATTTCTTTAGTTTTGTAATTATATCTCTTTAAATTTGAGATATTCTCTGATAAAACCCTGTGTTACTCGTTCGTATTAATCATTCATTAAGGTTGTCTTTAAATAATTTTAAAGAGTCGGACACTTTTTATTAAAGAATGCTCCACCATTAACATTATATTCTAACTTCATTAATCTAAAGAAAGTATTACATATTACTATACTTCTCAAATCTGTTTAAATCATTTATTTTCCCCCTAGTATAAGATATGTTACACACTTCGACGCGACCTTCATTAT
>BMAW01123435.1:0-15447 GCA_019974015.1 Nephila pilipes
ACACGGTGGGTCTTTGGCAGCCAAGGTGAAGGTAGGTGAGACATATTAGGAATGTAATAAATTCGAGCGTACGAACATTAAAAAGGCAAACGAGCATGTCGCATCCTCTAAAAAAAAATAGCTGTACTTGTGTTTTTCTCAAAATGTGGCTTTTCAGATTCTGGTACACACACTTCCCATGAATCTATCTCATCTATAGCGTTTTCATAGTTTTCCCACTACAAAACGTTCCTCTGCAGTGAAACCTTAATTTTTATTTTGTAATAAGCACTGACAAATATTAAGTTTTAACAAACATTTGCTTAAAAATCATAGGAAGTTTCAGTAATGCGTATAAAAAGTTTTTAAATTTTTAAACATCATTCAATCGAAATTTTCCATGCGAAGTGTATAGAACGTAACGTTTATATAAATATCTGCCGATTGTTCAAATCACATAAATGACGCAGATTTAATGTTGTTGCTCAAACACAATATTATCAATTGTTCATACATAAATATTCATGAACGTGGTTTTCATTTGTGTAAACGAAAATACAAATATACATACATCTCAATGTTAAAATATGAATTCTGTAGCTTTTTTTTTTTTTTTTTTTTTTTTTTAATTTTGAAGGGCCGCGGTAGTCTAGTAGTCATGGTTTCGGATTCGTGGCCGGCGGTTTTCATTCAGTTGCGGGTTCGATCCTTGGCAGCCAAAGACCCGCCGTGTAGCCGGGGCTGATGCACGTTAAATCTGTCGGGGGTCAAAGTCCTCCGGTTGGCTTGATGTGGATGTTAGGAGAGGGTGGTGGCAGCTCAGGTGTCATCCTCGTCACTTGACCGGGGTTCAAAATTGCGAGGTCCGTCGCCAATATCCCTGGTGTTGCTTCTAGTGCGACGTTAATAAAAACTAAATTTTAATTTTGAAGAGGATGAATCGCTTAAACTTGGCAAACACTATGCACTCTTCTCGTTGTCGAAGGGCTGCGGTAGCCTAGTTGTCATGGTTGTAGTTAACAATGTCAATCTTACTTCTAAGCTTTATAGTATAAAATTCCGAAATTACTGAGTTTCAATTACACAAATATGTTAACTACGTATTTTTTTTTTGCTCGTGAGCTGTATTTAATTTATTTTGTGCAGCTCCAAGCAGCTCTTTATCATCCAATCCCGTTCAGGAAAGCAAACATATTGGGCTCCCTGACCTAAAGTAATACTTTGATTTTTTTTTTTTTTTTCCTTTTTTATGTTTCCTCAGTGGAGTATTCGGAGGGTGCAAAGGGACATATGTAGCCCCCTCCCTCTGCTTAAATTTCTTTTATCATGGAGAAAAAAAAAAGGATTTCAACTAAGCCTATTTCTAAAATGAACCCTCCCAAAAACGCAAATTTTATTCTCTTGGTATCTTAATTATTTTTCTTAAATGACCTTCCCTTTTTAAATTCTTATCACTTGATAAAATTATATCAATACTTAAACAGTTTTAAATAGGAGTAATAAGATTGATATAACGTATTATTTACTTTTGACCAAGTAGTAACTCTAAACTAACAAATTGCTTCTGTCGTGATGCCTCCCCAAAATTATTTTCTGAGTACTCCACTGTGTTTACTGCATTTTATACAGTTCTCGGGGTGGATCTCCCGAGACTCAAAGGTTATCTCCAAAAGTCCATTTACGCGTTATTTGTGCGTGAATTCGTCGCTCTTAATCCTGACTTTTGACCTTGGACTGAAATGCAAAAATAGATCTTTTTTATTCTTTTACAAAAACAACATTGTTTTTATCGGCTGGTATGCGATGAGTATATCAACATTGAAAGCAAAAAGGTTCGGAACTCTTTTAAAATATCCCTTATCTCATTTTTTAAGAACTTTCGTTCCTCATATTTATTTGGAAGGAAGCTTCAGGGAGTGCGCGCAGTAATGGTGCTTCCATCTCACACTCAGAGATATGAAGATTACTAAGCCATTTTTTTCAGAAAATCAATCTTCTGACAATTTCAATTTTTATAAAAACTTAACGATTATTTTAATCTTTCATATCAGACAGATGTATAAATTGACATTATAATAAATTATAATTTGAATTAAATTCATTATAATAAATGTTTATGAGTTCAGTTAAACAACCAATGTGTTCGCTACATTTGAAACTATTTGTACATAAATCTATATGAAACAGCTTGGTTATCATCACTGAGTGACTTTCTGTTCGTTTGAATGCGTTGATTTTTAACTCTTATATATTTAGAAGGAAATATAACAAGGCGTTACCCTGTGCACAAATATATATCTATTTTATGGGTTGTGAAAGAGAAGCCCGTGTGTTATAACAATTCTATTTCAATACAGCGGACTTCCGTTAGAAATGTGCGCGTTTATCCTTACAAGATATCCACAATTCTCGTAAGAAAAATCATCGGCATAGCGAGGTTTCATTTTAGAATGTTTGAAATTGTATGTTAGATGAGAGAATGTGTGCTCGTTAATTCTGTAATTAATGCTGCTCTTTTTTAACAGTACCTGAAAAAAAGTATTTTAGCAAAATGAGTTTGAGGCTGGTACTCTAATTAAATAGTCAAACCATGCCAAACGGGTTGTATTAGTAGTTTTTTTTCCCTGCAAAGAATATTTGTTTTACAGAATGATTGACGCCAGACACGTACAGTGAATAATTTTGCTTATAATTCTTACGAATTCTGTTTTTTTATTTTTATTCTTTTGGTGGATGAACTAGTTTATTCTTATCAAAATAGAAAAAAGTTCTTATGTGTAATTATTGTCAGCATATAAAAGTTGGTTATAGTAATATGATATTACGTTAGGATGGGAAAATATACTTTTCTCATTTTGAATATTGTGCTATTCTTAACAACTCTATTCATTTAAAAATACGGTGAGGATCTTCTCCATACTAACAAAAATTTCATGGAATAAGAAAAGGTTAAGCGTCTTTGTCCTAGTATGCAATAAAATCTCCATATTTTATGTAAAATAACAGTCGAAAATACACTGCCGATCATTAAAATTGCAACACCATGAACTAAAGCAAATATAAATAAGATATTTATTGTATGTAAACAGTATGGCATGAAGACAAAATGATTCGTTTTTCAAACAATTTGGAGGTTTGCAGGCGTACGAAAGTAGTAGAAACAGATGCCACTCCCTTGAAGCTAAAACGGCCCATAACCGGTTAATCATGGAATCGAACTCGGCTTGGACTACAGAAACGGACAAGGCATTCCATGCTGTTTCAAGTCTGTGCCACACTTCATCAATCGTATTAGCTGGAGAGGGATGATGGGCCAGTCTCTCAGCAACTCATGATCAGGTGTTTTCAATGGGTGACAGATGTGGAAGCCATGGCAACAATCCAATACTCTGCGTATCGAGGAAGGTCAGAACGCAACGTGCAACATGGGGTCTTGCATTATCTAGTTAAAAGATGGCGTTTGGTAGGCCTCGAAGATGGGGCACAACCACTAAACTTCGGTGCTTTTTTGCAGAGCTCTCATCAGTTGAACCCAAAGGGTTGGTTGGTTGTATTAACGTCGCGCTAGAAGCTACACGGGGACTATTGGTACCAGACCTTGTAATTTTGAACCTCGGTCAAGTGACGAGGACGACACCTCAGATAGCTCCTCCCTCTCCAAACTTCCCCAGCACGCCAACGGAAGGACTTGGGACCTCGACAGATTTAACATGCCTCAACCCCACTACAAAGCGGGTCTTTAGTGGCATCAAGGCTCCAACTTACGACTCGAAGAAAACCATCTGCCCTGAGTCCGCGACCATGACTAATAGCCAGGCACTCAACCCAAAGGGACTCCCACTCTGGTACATGCGTAACAGCGATATCATAAAATCTATTAAATACTCCCTTAAAAGGTTCATTAAAAAGCAATTTAAAACTATCCATCCAATTTCATAGACGAAGAGAAATCCTACTCGACTAAATTTTAATTTTCAAATTCAAATTTCTTCTAAATCTAGTAATCTTCACAAGTCCCCCACCCCAACCCCGTGCCTCCCTAGCCGATATGAACCACTCCTGTTGGCCAATCAGAAAGCTCGCATTTAATCTTATCCAGAATCCTATCCCAAATTCATCACGCACCAGATTGAATAACTAACACCAGTCACCTTCTTCCCCACAACCTCCACTACAACAATCCGATTTTTTCCCTATTCACTATGTAAAATTGCTAAAACCATATTCATAAATTAAAAACTCTCCCCCTCCACACAAAATCGCATATACCCGATTTCGATTCCTTCCAAAAATTATTTTTTAGAAGTAAATAAAACTAATTCAACAATAGGATAGTAAAATACCGTCATTTAATTCTCTTAACTTCTGAAATTTTCAAATATTTAAAACTCTTTAAACTTTTTTAAATTTCAAGTAAATTCTTAACTTTAATGAATTGCTCCTCGTAACTTTTAATATACTCTAATTTTAAATTTTTTATTCACTCAATATTTATTCCTAGCCAAGTGTTAATCCGATGTTCGGTTCACTAAAAATTTGTCCCCCACAGATCGGTGAAAAACACCGGAAGAGTTGAGAATCCTGGGAAAGCATTTTCAGCTGGAAAGGGATTCCCCAATCGAGCTAATTATTATTGTGTTTTAATTTTGTTGAAAAGAGCCTATGCACTTTTTTTTGTCTTAAGTTTCAAGACTGAAAATAATTTAATAAGTATAGGTGGAAAAAAAAAATTAAGATCTAGCTCTTACAAATATAAACTAAGTAGTGTAAAAGTATTCTTTTTAAATTTAAAATAATATATAATTTATAAAAGCTTGGGGCGTTAATGATTGACTTGACAGAGTGTTTGGAATCCATGGCCCCGCCGTGACCTTATATTGAATTTTTATTGAACTGAACAGATTATTTCTGGTCCTTTACCAGCTATAAGGTAATATGCAATATTAATATTTTGAGTACTTTCATAACGTTACCTTCTGTTTTTAAATATCATATCGCCTATTTTTAAAACAAAAATTATCAATGGAATCCATGATTCGCTTTCGAGATAGTATATTTCTTCATTCGCGAGGAACTGGCGGAAGCGATGCGACTGCTGCTATTTTGTCTCGGTAAATAGTTATTCAGATGAAAGATATGCTAAGAACTCTTCTGTCAGTCGCCGAAGTGTGACCGCTGCCGAAAACAAAAATATTATCGTTGCTTTCGTTAAACATTATCATTTCCTTCGGGAGGAAAGCTATTTAGATACGAGGAATGTAATCGATACAAAGAATCTGGCAACACGGCCGTTGCAAGCGTGTTTTAACTTTTATCGGCTGCGAAAATTGTGGTAGGATCCATCAAGATTTCTCGCTGGGAACGATACTATCTATTCTCCTCAAAGTGGATTGAAAATCGTAATTGGTACAAAATGCGCGCTTCCCCTTTATTTTGTGTAGAAACTACATATATGCATATATAATTTTACACTTGGAAGGCATATCTGATCAGTTGGTGATCTGAATGCTTATTCGGAACAGCTTTATTTGATTTCTCGAAAGAAAATAAACAAATTAAAAGATTTTGCTCTCTATAATTAGCTTTACTGATTTAGTTTTCTGTGAAATGTTTCAAAATTTCAATTGATTTTTGGAAAAATGTAAAGAATTGAAGTTAGTTTGAAAAAAAAAAGAATCCAATCAATTGAATTTCACCATCTTTATTAACACTATGTTGCCAAATAACAAAGCTAAAGATCTTTTTGTCTCAGTAGATTTGTTCGCAGAAGATTTTGTAAAGTGCTATTTTATTAAAATGCACCAATAAACTTCATACCTGTTTGATTCAGGTAACATAAACAGAAATACTTCGTAAAGGAAGCATTTATTAATGAAATTTTTCCTGGCTTCCTCCAGCGAAACTATTGGAAAACATTTGTTTCGTTAACCAAAGCAAAAATTTGTTAATGTAAGATATTTTAGTTACCAAACATTAATATTCATTAACAAAAGTTGGAACGCCGTACCGATATTGCTTCCTTCACTTTCCATTGAATTTGAAGAGTCTCCAGTCAATCCAGTCACCAATTAATAGAAGAGTCTTTCAGCAAGTCCTTAGAAAATCCAAGAGATAAATCTCGTAATATCGAAAATTGATTGTTTTTAATAAGCATCATGACTCTCTATATAACTGTCTTAATCTCAGGTACTCGTTTTCGTGATAATGACGTCATTCGCACCTCAACAATTCTCCGTCATAACTTTTCCGACCAATGAAATCATCCTCGTCCTCTTTGGAACAGTTTCGGAACCCAACGTTTTGATTGTTGCTTGATTTCTGGTATGTCCATTGGTGGATCCATTTAATATCGACAGTGACAACTCGACGCGGCAGCAATCAGAAGTTTATTTGAACGAAAATGTCCGCCAAATCAAAAGTAACTTATGAATCAAAGGGAAATTTGTTTCGCAACCATTCAACAGATATCAGCACCCAATGGTAACAACAATTTACCTAAATGATGTCATCTGTCTTCAAAGACCAGTACTTTTTGAACCACCCTCGTACATATAGGCAATGAATGAAATAAAATCTGCTTTTAAGCGGATCTTTGATTATTCAAAGTCAATTCGTAATCTACGATAGTTTCGAATAATTTTCTCTTCACGTCAGACCCTAAATAATGACTAACATTATAATTTACTGTAGGGAATCAATCGGGCTGGAGTGCTTAGTAGACTTGGAAATGAGGGTTCGACTCAACTTATTGGAGATAGATACATTGGAGTAGATATTGGAGCACGCCCAATATCTACTCGTATGGTGCAACGACGTTTGCAGCACCTTGGACTGTCACCACATCGACCAATACTTTAGCTTCTCTTGACAATACAGCATAGAGAGAGACGGCAGCTCCAGTGTGCCGAATGACAAAGTTGGATACAGGAGGGGCACAAAATCGTCTTTTCAGAAGAGTCCCGGTTTCCATGTAGTATTCTGATGGCAGTATACGTGTCTGGGGGCACCGAGGAGACAGCTCGTTGCCTGCTTACATTCGATATCGGCATAGAGTTCTTAAGTTCAAGTGCAAACTTAATTTCTATGGGTCCGACCAGATGAGGATGTGCGTGCGTGTGGAGAGGAACAATTTTTCTGTATCTAACAATTCCATTGTACTACAATACGGAATGATGTCTGTCTTTCAAAAAGATTGATTTAGCATTGTTTCAACGTGGCTTTTATAATATTCAAAAGTTTAACCATTAAATAATGACTGAATTTTGCAACGGCAGGATTCCATGCAAATGACAGTGAAATTAGCAATCCGGATTTTCTATGGTTGAATTTTCCCCTGAGAAAAAGATAATCGTACTAACAGGAGAAAGTCGAGGGTCCACATCGCTAGCTGAGGGTGAAAACTTCAACAATCACATAATTTTCTTGAGTACCGGCCTGCTTGTACTCCTGGTTCGGTACGAGAAGGGAAAACAATCAGATTCATTAGTGCCGAGGATCTGTACAGGAAGCGTAAGATGAAAGGAAAGAATATTTTTATTTTTACATTTACTTAATTCTTATTGGTGTGTGTATTTTTAGAGCAATAAATTTCACTAAAAATAGTTGTAGTAATCTTGTATAATGACCGTGAATGGTTTAGCCTTTAAGAGAGAATTTAATATAAAAGCGAATTACAATGTTACTGTAGAAGAGAGGAGGGAAATACACCCATGAATCTAAAGGCTACTGAAGTGGAGAAATTAGAGAGAGAGAAAGAATAACCTCAGGATATCTATACTTCTCAACAAGTCAGAAAAGACTGAGGGAGTTTGATAAAATTTGCCTGGGTTCCTTATACTTTCGTTGATTTCTGCCGGTGCTTAGGCTACTTGCGGCTTTCAAATCAGTCTCTTGCAGCTGTGGGGAAGAATGACTGTGAGGGGGGGAAAGAATTCCGACAGCATGCGGTGTTCCCAAGGGGTTACCCTCCCATGTAGTGAGCGAGAATCGGTGCTTTCAGCCCGGTATGGTCGTTGGCTTCCTTACACTTTCATCTGTGTTTTATTTCGAATAATAATTAAATTCCGTGTAGTATTTGGGGTAATATCACAACTATTCGATATGCTCACTTGAAACTAGACAATGTTGATTGATTGGTGTTATGTGGGATATAGAGCAACTAAGGCCATAGACAATGTTGTATAAGTTTAAAACATTCTCTATTTACAATAAACAAGCAATTTTTTTTGTCACGTCATAATAATTTAATATAAAGATGTAATGAAACATAACGTAATCAAAAGAAATGTTCTAGTTTCCGAATATTTTTGATCACTGGTGTTATATATATATATATAAATAACCTAGATTATTTTCAGAAAGAAAAAAGTGGTTTTTGAAAAAAAGCAAATAAGGGCAAACACTAAATATTATTAGGAAAATTCGCTGACGTTAGTATAATTATTTGCTACTATTTTTTTTTAAGAATGCAAGCATTCGCATATCTACGGTGATCTCTAAATGTAACGATTTAGGGACATGTCAATATGTCGTTCAATAAGTTCTTAGAAAAAAAAAGAAAAAGAAATTACATTGGGTAGATTTTTTTTTTCACTACAGTTTCATTTTAGCTCTGTATACATTTCAGAGCATTTCTCAGATTTTCTAAGCCCTCTAAAAAGTAAGGTTTTTGAAGGTCCTCAAAAGAAGCGCGTTTTTGGACGTTGACCTCTTCGTTCGACGTGAACCGATGTCCTCCGAACCATTTTTTAAGATTGGAAATAAAAATAAAAAAAAAACTGCTGGGGACCAAATCTGGTGAATACAAAAAAGTCAGACAGAGTAAAGTCTCCTTGGGATTGGTACTCGACTGCTGCTGCTAGTGAATACAGTGGATGTTGTTATAATGGGCTAAATTCACAGGCATCTGGCGCCACGTCTAAATCACCTGATGTCTGCAAATACAAACCCACATGGTCAGAATTGTATAATAAAGTTATTCTGAGTACCTACTAAAAAATTTGAGTTATATTCCTTTTATTATACTCCAGTTTTTCAGATATTTTAATTAGTCACAAAGGTTATAGTGTTATAGATAATGACTTTACTATTTTGTTTATATATCAAGCATCAAGTTTTTTATTTTAAATAACTTTCTTCAGTATTTCATTTAAAAAAACAAATGCATCATAAAAGGAAATTCCATACTATGTGTGACCTTCCCTATATAGCAAATTGAATTAAATGCTAAAAATAAATACTTACATATTAAAAACGGTTTTATTGAATGAAGTTTTAAAAAACAACAGTAAAAAAAAACATTTTTTTAAAAAAATATTAAAATATCACAGATAAATTAGGACATTTCCATAATTATACCGAAATGTCTGAGTGTGAACCAAACAAATCTGAATAATCATTTCTGCTTGTTGATAGAAGAATGATTCAATACCTTTAAGCTGTAGTAACCCGAAATAATTTCAACATTTCTTTTAAAATAAGACATAAAAAAGATGTGTGATAATTTCTCATTCAGTTAAAAAGTAGTATATTTAGTAAAATGCTAGTTACTTTAACATATGAAGCATAACGCGTTTCTAAATCGCAGTGTAAACAAACGAATGCAAGACTTGTTTATATCGGCGAGTATCACGTGATAAGTTTTCAACGTGTTCATGTCATCACGTGAATTCAGTCCATTCGAACTTTAATTCCATGATTTTGGCCATCGAAATGGAGAGGTGTGCAGCCTTGCACTGTCTTGATGGAAGAGGATATTTTTCTTTTTCAAATGAGGACGTTTTTTCTTGATTTCTTCGCTCAACTGGTGTAATAACGACGCATAATACTCTCCAAATTGTGCTTACATTTTCTAATTAAATGTGGTGGATGATCTCACGTGCATCCCGAAAACACGGTGGCCATCCCGTTGCAGGTCGATTTCATCGTCTTTTGTTTCACCCGTTCGCCTTCCAATGCAACGCTTTGGACTGTTTCTTTATCTCTGGAGAGTGAATCCACGTTTCGCCCACAGTTATGGATCGACGCAGAAAATCATCCGGGTCTCGACGAAAAAGAGCCGAAATAGTCTCGGAGTCGACGACACTGAGAGAGAAAACGCCCATCTTGTCGAAATTTTTTCACACCCAATTTTTCGTGCAAAAGGAAAAACACTTGCGATAGGCCAGAGACCTCAACTATTACACTCATTTTAATTCGACGATCATCAAAATCGTATCGGGATTTTGTCCATCATTCCGGTAGTAGTCACTTTCACAGGACGTCCCGAAAGACTTTCATCTTTTGTGGGCAAACGGCCACGTTTCCAATCATTGCGAAACAGTTACAAACACAGGAGCAGACATGCCATGAACTCGGCTTTGATCTCGTTCGCCTTTCAAATAGGAGTGTTGAGCCGCTCGAAGCATACTTTTTTCCATTTTTCTAAATAAAGTTTCTTGCTTCAATCGACAATAAATAATTCGAGATAAAAACCAACGTTTTTAAAAACAACGTTTTTATATAGTGGCAAAATTTATTAAGAAAGATTATTGAAATATTAGTTAAAACTGGTCGCAAATATCTAAATATTGCATTGTTAGGCAAGTAAGAACGGTTCCCGAAATTTCAGAACTCTAGCTTGATGGGAAGTTGGTTAATTTAACGATAGAAAATTTGATGACACACACACACAGAAACACGAACCAAGTGAAATACATAAAAACGTTAAAAGTAACTAAAATTAATTAATTAATTCTGTAAATTAAATGGTTGGAATGCAGTTTAACCCAATCACTCTTGGCGACAAGAATTATTTGGCAGTATTTTGCCAAATGTGGCTACCCTGGTCCGTTTTACGGACTTAACGTTCAGCCAAACAAAAAAATCGCCAAGTTTGATGCCAATTTTTGAAATCACGCCAAGTGGTTGGGATAAACTGCATTATTGAAGAAAATACTAGCTAAAACTTGTCGCAAATGTCCAAATATCGTATTGTTAGGCTAGTGAGAACGATTCCCAAGGTTTCAGATTTCTAGCTT
The DNA here is from genome assembly GCA_019974015.1 of Nephila pilipes. Classification (NCBI taxonomy): domain Eukaryota; kingdom Metazoa; phylum Arthropoda; class Arachnida; order Araneae; family Nephilidae; genus Nephila; species Nephila pilipes. The sequence goes on from BMAW01123435.1 coordinate 10,998, forward strand.
GATGGGAAGTTGGTTAAATTAACGATCGAAAATTTGATGACACACACACACACCAAGTGAAATTCAGAAAAACGTTTTAAAATTAAACCATTCGATGAAACTAACTGAGAATTAAATAGCTGCCTGATGATTCATGATGCGTACCAGAAACAAACCATTTTCGATGCTACGAGCTCTATCTCCTGGGCTTTCTAAGGACTTATTGAACGATCCTCAAATATAACATAAAACTTTTAACATAACTTCAAATATAACATAAACTCAAACATAAAACTTTTGCTTTTAAAACAGAATTTATCTTCTATTTATTTATTATTAATTATTTTAATAACAATTAATTTTGAAAATGAAGGGGAAACTAATTGCTTGCCTTGTTCATTTACTAAACTTTTATAATAAATTTGAAATTCCAGGAGATATGAAAGTAGTCAGCAGATTTAATACACAATACCGAAAATTCAATTTTAAAAACAGTTGCGCAACATTATCATTATTTTGAATCTTTCCATAGATATCTTAAAATGTCCTCCAACCCTAAATACTCTTATGCTTGTCATTAATTCGTTAGTAAAACTAAATAGTATATCAGATTGATTGAGTGAAACTTCAAAACAACATTTCAAAAGATTTACTCTCACTATACATTCAAAGTGATTCATCCGATTTCAGAATTAAATACTTTCAAAGGTAAATGACATAGAACGATACACGAATCCAAAGGAAAACTATAGAATTTTATAGTGTGAAAAACAGATGGCCCTCGTGTGTTCTTTGAGAAGCTATTTCACCAAATCTGTTAAAGAAGCATTCACGGATTAGATCGGTAGCAGTGGACCAGATGATTTGATGTTACACAGCTGACCACCGAAGTCACCTAATATGCAATTCCCACATCTAATCACCTATTACCCCCCATGATATTTCTTCCCTTGAGGATTGTAAAAGATAATGCGTCCGCACCACCATTATCCACAAATTTATTTCATCTTAAAAAACGGATTTCTGCTGCTGCATAATCCATTAGCACTGATCTTTTACGACGTGTTTGGTAGGAATTTATACAGCGAATTGACATTATACGTATAGCTAAAGGAAGATATATGGAACACTTCTTTATTTTCCCTTACCATTCATGTATTACTTATCATTCTGTTTATTTATGAAAATATTGAATTTTGAAAATCGTATGAATCACTTTGAATAACACTGTATTGGGCTGTCGTTGTCGTGTCTATGTATAATTGAGATATTCCCATGAACTTGCGGCAATTCTCTTCAATAACAACGCCAGAAGTTAAAACGCCTTATTTACTGGCCAGAAAAAATATTTTTTTCAGTCTAGTTGATTGAGGCACAACAAAAAGCGTGCGGTAAAAATTCGTTGGACCTTCTGTTCTAGAGATCAAAACAGCCATCCAAGGTCACCCTCAACTCTTTACCTTACCGCGGGGTAGAGAACATCCCCCGATGTTACGGAGAAGAAAGGGAGTATGCAACGACTCTCTTCAACAACAACTCCAGATGTTAAAACACCTTACTAACCGGCCAAAGAGAGACAAAATTTTATTAAAATGAAAAATAATTCCAAATAACGAGAATGAAAAATCTTTTGAAACAGAAAAAGCAATTCAAGATAGCAGCGCTTCCTGATGGTGGGTGAATCCCGTTTTATGGCCACGTTCGGGGCGATGTGTGTGTGTGTCACGTTCCAGATCTCTCTCTTTATATATATATATATGGTCTACGAGAGAGTTATAACATTTAATAATATATTTATTAGTTAGTTTAATTTCCGTCGTTACTTTCGAACTCTTGTCAGCATAATGGTATTTTGTAAATACCGTCTTTTTTAAAAATACCCTTTTTTTTTTTTTTGTCTCGAAGAACTCAGGTAGTACTTGATTGAGGTTTCAGTTTTGAATGATTTTTGTTTCACAAACATTTTCCACAGAGGAAAACAGGTCAAATGTTGCGAAGTCTAAAGAGTACGATGGATGCGACAGAATTTCTGAGTATATCTCTGTGATTTTCTAACGAGTCGGTAAAGTAGTATGTGTTCTTGCCTTATCATGCTGAAGTATGTTTTGCTTTCTATTGAACATCGCCGACTCCTTTATTTTATACCCGTAGTGCACTATGTGTGGAGCGGGGGGTTGGTCTCTCGAAATATGTCCTTTATTTTGTGTGCTTTGTTTAAATCATTCATTTGTTTACAATATCTCTGCGAAGAGAATTTTTCCTTTGGTTTCAAAAACAGGCGATGTATTTGGTTCTTAAACATCCTACCCAATACTCAGCATTCAAGCTCAAACTCGGTTTAGAAAGGTAGGCTTTCCGGGGTCCTCGTATACAATGTAGATGTCATCAGATTCATTGATATATTTTTTCATCATTAAGCTATTTTCCAGCCCAGAAAGGATCTCTTTTTGTTCCGAGCAAATAGATGAGTGCGTATTACCGCTCGTTTAAGAAACGTTTATCATTCACTATGAGGCACCGGATGGAATATTTATAGGCCAATCTTAGAAATGAGAACAGAAATTGTTATGTACAATAGATATTATTTAATGTATGAAAAGTGTACCTCACTCTTTAACTTTCCAAACCAAAAAACTGCTTCTGGTACGCCATACGTATGCCTCTATTTACGAAAAATAGAGTTTTAAGAACTATGAAAAACAAATATATCAAGAGAAAAAAAAACTAAAAGCCTATTAATATCATTTGGGTCAGTTTTGAATTAGTAATCATTGTGTATCAGCTGAAACACGGAACTCATCATCCCCATGCGGTATTGGAAGACTGCTTTTATTTATAGCATTATATAAATTTTTTTTAAAAAAAGTGGTAAAAGGAATGTTTATGAATTTCTTATATTTTAATTAATATGTGCAATTCTCGTTTCAGAGTTACATAATTTAAGAGGTAAACGAATAGTATTTTCTTAAATTTGTATATTGATTAGTACCTGTGTCTCTATTGTTTTAATTAAATTTTCCCAAGCACGCACTTGTACAACACAGATCGCTGAAAGGGAGCAATTGACTAACATTCTCAATTTGTGACTAGATCTCAAGAGTGAAATTTAAAATATTTAAAAAATTATCTGGGAGCACCAAAATATATATATATAGATAATATGCATTTATTTGAGGGGTAAAAAAAACTGTGCACTATATATCTGTAAGCATATGTGTGTGTGTGTGTTAAGGGTTTAATTTTGCCTTAATTCTCTACAAAATTAATACAAATAAAGTTTTATTGACATTTCTCAAATTTCCTTATTTTTATCTTAATAAATTATTTTCAAAGATTTTTTCTTCAAATAATTATGCTCAAGATTTTTATTTTTAAAAAAATTATAAGAATAAAGTAGCCATTTATTTGCTCGAATTCGATACTAGCGCCACCTCTTTTAAAAATCAAGGATATATTGCCTAAAATTACTTTCCTTTTAATCTTTCATAATTTGTTTCGAAATTCTATGAAAAAGAAATAATGACCATGCGGGATTTAATTGACATTAGTAAAAAAAATATTTTGATTTAATCGTAATTGGCAAAGTTAACCAGTGAATATTTCTTTGTGAATAAATTTTACTTTGTAGTTAAAATGAACGTTATTAAGTGAAATGAATGGATTGCGAATGAAAGCTCAGTAAATTGTTCTCATTCAATAGTATAAAATTACCATTTTGGTGATCAATGCACCTGGTCGTTTATAAGTCATTTGATTGACCCATTTTGTTGTTTAAACAAACATACCATCAAGGTTGATAGTAAAGCATTTTGTGTGTAGTTGAAACAGCTGCGTATTGAAAATGAATGGATATAAAGGTTAATGCACTTTACGATACGGGTGAGCTTAGCTGTGTCTATCAACAACGGATGGTTCGTGCAATGACATTCAGAAAAAAAGATGTGTCTCTTGGTGTCCTTGGATTTCCAAAAGGTCCTCTTTTTCCATTGAACTGTGTCTTCGTCGTTCAGCCTATTTTTGGAACAATGTTAACAGGAATATATTATGCCATATTTACTCAAAAAAATTTCCAAAATTAGATTCCTTTTGGGAAAGTTAACAGCAAAATATGTTTTTTTAGTCTGAAATTTAATTACAGTTTAATTAAATATTATGATTTCAAACTCTCAGCGAAACATCCTTTATACTACAAATTTGATTTGTATTGACGAGAAAATTTCCTCTTTTTTTTTTTTTTTTAGATATTTATAAGAACACGGTTGAAAAAAACATTTTTTTTTTATGAAGCAGTTTAAAATAATGTAACGATAACAGACAAAAAAAAATTCCGCATTTTAACAGCATCAAGTATCATCCTTGTATCAAGGTTTAAAACAGCTGTTAAAGTTCGACAAAATGTTACACTGAATTCATGTCATGAAGCAAAATACATTATTGGAAGGAATTTAGTTAAACTGTGACATTTCAATAG
>BMAW01123435.1:20447-42511 GCA_019974015.1 Nephila pilipes
TAAATGAAAATCATTTCATTTTCTCAAATGTTTTACAGAGCATAGAAATAAAGACTTCGGCTTGGCATCGAAAGTGTTAATCGACTCATCTAAGAGTTTCTCAAAGCATATACTTGTCAGATTCCAATCCTCCAGACTTCTTCCTATTCCCATGACTCAAACTCGCTTTGAAAGGAAAGAGATTTGACGATATTCCTGACATCCAACAAAACGTGACGAGGCTTTTGAAATCCATCCCAAAAGAAGACTTCTTGCAACATTTCCAGGACATATATAGCAGATATCAGCAGTGCCTAGTTATGAGAGGTGACTATTTCGAAGGACAGTAAGGTAACTTTTGTTAATATTTCATCTACGTTAATGTTACAGGACTATTCACCTAACTTTACTGTCAGAGGATGTATATTGTTTTTCATACATTGATCAACTCATTTTAAAAGGAGAATTATGTCTATAAACATAATTAACTTACGTTTATACATAATTATTCACATGATATGTAATAATATTTTGTGTTTAACCATAACGCTCTTGCATCAATTCTAAACACTGATCATAATATATTTTTTTTTCTTTAGTTAAGGAAAATCTAGAAACTTCATTAGATGCTTGCCCCGATATTGAAGATTTCAAGTAAGCAAATTTTTCTTATTTTCGACAAAGAAGGTTTTCATGCATAACACTGTTGAAAAACGCCAGGAACAAACTAGAATCATTGTAAAAGAATATGATTATTTATGTAATCTTGCACATTAAGACTGTAGAAGTTTGTACTCTTTCCTATTTCACCGCTTTTGTCAAACATGTTTACCTATCGAATACGTTATTTAATTTTAAATTTTATGCTTGTTATTTTATCGGAATATTCCTCGTACAGAGAAGCGAGTTTAATGATGAGGATTTTAAACACCGTTAGAGGCGCTAGTGTTAACTGTTAGATTTTAAAGAATAACTGCATAACTTCCTTTCAAGCCATAGCTTGCTTGTAACATTAATATTTCAAGATTATTTTACTGTTATTTGCGAATGTATATTTACTCTGTTCATTCTCCGTTCATAAAAAGGTATTTAAAAATAGAAAGCACTCCCACTTGTCTCTTGCTAGACTGCTAATTTCACCACATTCAACTGCACTCAGTAAATGATTTTCCTGACCAAATGTTCCTGCATAGATGGCAAATCCAGCTTTGATATTATGCATCCAATTTTGCCAGCTCGTTTTATTCTGTCTTCTTTTCTCTAACTTTCCCCCTTGGTCACCCTTCCCATCTATAATTACTTTGTACAAAAATAATCATTCAGCTCCTTCTCTTCTTTTCCTAATTCAGTTTCAATAAAAATTTCGGTCATGAAATAAAATTGTACTTCTCGTATTCGCCCTGCAAAGCTAAGATAATGAAAAAAGAAGAAAAAAAAAAAGGAGAAAGTTTATCTCTGGTTATATGACCTTTCTGATGGCGTCGTGGCCTGATCAGCCAACTACTTGCGACATTACAGCTTCATTAAAAGTCCCTTATTTATTACAGGAGGTGCAAGAAGAGATATATACAGGTGTTGGATGCATCAGCTTGTGCGCCAATAAACCCTGTTGTCACTCACTAAATCCTCCATTTTAATGCAGGTCTTTCCAAAAAGAAAAAGAAGAAATTGTGAAATTGTTCAATATCAAATATTTTGATATATAAATTTTTTTTAGAATATTTTATAGAAATATATACATTTAAATCGTGCTTAACCGAATAATTTTTTCAAAAGAAATGCGTGAAAAACTTTCTAGAGTAAGTAGCTCCATTTTCATTCTAGTGTCATCTTGACTTTTTTTACGCCAATAGATGGCGCTCATACCTTACTGTATCGGAACCGTAAGGTAAGCTTTACCGTAAGGAAAATAAAACAATAGCTTCTGCCGCCGAATACCCAAGTTGTTATCACTCTGCTAAATGCGCAAATAAAGAACTTCAACCAGCTATGGTCTCCTGCACGAGCATAAATATGTTTAATATATCAGTGCTTTTTTTTTTTTCTATCAATGCTTGCTAATAATATTTGTGCTTGCTTCATGAATTTTTGCAACCGTTTTCGGAAGTAGTTTATGTTTCACATATAGATGGCGTCATATGTATCAATCTTAATTTTTGAGTTGGGGGGGGGGGCGCAACAGTTGAAAGCAACTGAGACGCTTCAAATTTTGCATTTTTTAATTTTGATTTTAAAAAATAGAGAGAGCTTTTCTGAATCCAAAGATGTATGATTTTTTTAGAATTGGATAGATAAAACCTTTAAAAAATTGAATTTTAAAATTGTAAACATAAGTGATATGATTTTAAAAAGTGTTCATTTTTCTCTTATTGAAATTAATTTTAAAGTTTTACGTTATCATGTTCTGTTAACTGTGACTTTCACTACATTAAAACTTGTGTTTACATTTTACTATACACTGTTTTGCTTGATAAACTCGTTTGCATTTTGAAAATTTATTTTCACAACTGATACATTCACTTGTATATGTTTTTAATTCTTGATTTTTGTCGTTCGCTTAAACTATGCCTCGAACAAAATCTTTTGGGAAACGTAGATGCTATTTCATACCAAAACAAGAAGCTGAAGAAATATTGGATTCCACTATTAATAATGCTTCTACTTCGAAAAAGAAAATTGAAAATGCTGCAATAACTGTAAACGATGCTGATTTCCATGATCGCAGTATATTGAATATTATTGTTCAGATGAATATTATTTCTCAATTATTAAAGAATATAGCTAAATGCAAATTCGGTGAAACTCTATAATAAATAATTTTACTTGTCATTAGTGAAGATTCTGGCACTCGCTGAGGATTAGGTATGAATTTAGTTTTACAATGCATTTACTGTGGGCAAACTACTAGCGCAATGTCATCTGATATGACAAATGGATTTAATGACATTAATATTAGATTGGCCTATGGTATGCGCTGTATAGGAAAAGGTAACAGTGCAGCGAAGACATTTTGTGCGGTTATGAATTTACCACCACCTCCTGCAAAATGTGATCATTAAAATGATATACTCTTGCATAGCCTGATAAAAGTGAGTACGAATCAATGAGAAATGCTGTAGAAGATACTGTGAAGAAGAATAACAACAACAGGGATATCACAGCAGTTTTTGATGGTAGTTGGCAGAAGCATGGCCACACATCCTTGAATGGAGTCATATCTGCTACATGAGACTGGAAAAGTCTTAGATTTCGAATGCCTTAGTTAATACTGCTTCAAATGTAATAATAGAAGTAATAAAGATCGCATGTGTGAGAAAAATTTTGAAGGTTTCAGTGCTGGAATGGAATCGGATGGTATTTTAAAAATATTTCAACGTTTAAAAAGATTGAGTAATGTTAGGTATGTGAATTACCTTGGCGATGGTGGTTCCAAAGCCTTCAACACAATATCAAAAGTAAAAGTTTACGAAGATGATGCAGAGGTGAAAAAATTGGATTGCATTGGACACGTGCAGAAACGAATGGGTGGTAGATTGCGAGCTTTGAGAAATACAATGAAATCTCGCAAGCTTTCTGATGGCAAAAGCATCACTGGCCGCGGAAGGCTTAGAAATAATGAAATTCTTTTGCAGAGATAATATGAGAGATATTGCAGAGAGGCTTGACAATTCGTCAAAACATAAGACGTCCCTTATCTGATATGGTAAAAGTTGTATGGTCAGTTTATTTTCATAAACTATCTACAGATGCTAACCCTAAGCATGGATTATGCTTTCTAGCTCAGAAACATGGTGAGGGTATAATAAAGCTTTATTGTTGAGAAAGACTTATTTACATAAACATTCACTTCCTGAATCTGAGCTTCTTTCCATAAAGCCTATATTTAAATCTTTAAGTGATAAGAAATTGTTAGACAGGTGTATTCATGGTAAAACTCAAAACCCTAATGAAAGTTTGAACCATTGCATTTGGGAATGTTTACCTAAAACAACCTTTATGAGCATAACAATTAAAATAGGTGTAATGGATGTGATAATATCCTTCAGTGATGGTGCTCAAAGTAGGTTGAAGATATTAGCAGAAATGGGAGTAATGCCTGGCTATTATATGAGAAAAGCATTACGAAACATTGACAATAAAAGAGTTTGCGAAGCAGAAATAATAATTCAGAAAGCTTCTAAAGAAGCTAGAATTAAAAACAAAATAATTTGAAGCAATCTATTCAGTTAGATTATAGTGCTGGATTATTTTAGAAATTGCAGATAATATAATTATTTGTATTTCCTTGAAATAAGTTTTTATGGAGGTACGATAAGATTCCGGTACACTTTTCTTCAAATATATTTACGTTGTATGCATTATAAAATATAAATGTTTCTTGTGGAAGAAATATAAATTAAAATATTAATATTAATATGTGTAAATCTTTTGTATGGAAGGTTATGTGAATTATCGATGACATGAATGTGAAGTAAATATAGTTATTCAAATTGCTTCTAAATAAACTAGAATTTAAAATTCCAATACAATTAATTGATAAAATGATGTAGAAATATCCAATTAATTATTATGCAGGGTTGGATTGCATTAAAAAATAATATATTGTAAATTATAGTGAAAAATATCTTTATTTGAGTTTTTCTCAAAATGTGTTTTTTTAGGATTCTGATAAACTTTTCTCAAATTCTACTTTATCTATAAAGCTCAAAATTTGCACATTATGAAATTAATCTATTTTCTACAGGGTGAACTTAAATTTTTTTTGTAATAAATGCTCCCAAATTTTAGATATAGCAAAATATTTGTGTAAAAATTGTAGTAAATTTGAATCATAAATTTTAAAATTTAACTAACTTTAATTTTTGAAATTTTCATTAAGTTCAGTGTATAGAATGATATGTTTTTAGTACGCTACAAATTTTTAAAGCTGTAAATGCAGTAGAATTTATGCAAAATGTACCTAAAAGCAAGTACATCTATATATATATATAAGCGAAATACCACTGACTGACTCATCACGAGATCTCAAACCGATTGACTTGAAATTTAGCATAGGTACTCATTTTGTGATGTAGACGCTCACTAAGAACCGATTTTACGGAAGTCTTATCCAAAATGTAATTTTCATCCGTTAATCTACACTTATCCGTCGGTTATGTAATTTTGGCGACTTTATCGCCAAAAATGATATGACCGATGCCAAACGGAATATATGTTTTTATATGTATACTGTGTATTATCACCAATTAAGTTTATTTGGTGAGATATGCGTATGCGGAATGAAAAAAGACCAAATAATTTCATATTGAAGTGCTGATAGAGGATTACCAAGATTTGGTGAAGGGGCTCTTTATGTGAAATTTCATACATGTCGAAAATAGGAAACGTACATACTTAGCGATAGAAATAAATCAGGGTGGAACCCCACAGTTGATGAATGTGTAGTTTAGCTCCAAAACATAGCAGGATTTTGAAAAGTACTAAAATGGCGACTTTTTACGGAGTAGCACACACGCAAGACAATCGTTTACTGGAGGACCTTGCTACATACAAAAGAGCAAACCACATACAAATGAACAACTGAAGAGGCTATGACACACGTAAGATGTTTTCGACGTCCCTACTTGCACGACTTTTTCTTAAGGATTGCAGTCACTTGCAATCCTAAATGGTCAGAAATCAAAGATGTCTTGAGGCAAGGATAAAAATCTTATGATAGACACGATGCGATTGCGAGGGTATTTCATTCGAAAGCTAAGTACATGATGTATATTCTTGAAAAAGGTTGCATCTTTGGCAAAACTAGGTGTAACATGTATACGTTGGAATGAATTTTATCCATATTATATATATGGGGGGCTTTACTTTTCACTGAATTTTTTTATTTTTCTCATATATTGAATGTCGAGGACCATTATTACGGATAATAAATTTCTTAAATTTAGATTATCATTGCAGTTTTGAAAATTGAAAATTTTCTTGATATCTTACGTATAGGTTCCAAAATATTATAGCTCTTGCGCCAATAAACCTTACATTCACTCACTCACCAAAATATTATATTATCGTTTGTCCAATGAAGCAGGCGGGTATCAGCTAGTAACTTAATATTGTAAACAGGGCTATTGTTTATTATTTGTTCATACATAGTTACTTATGCTTGTAAATATGTTTTGCTTTACATACACAGGTACATAAATATATAGATATTCCATTGTAAATATCTGACTTCAATTGCTTTTAATTTAGAAAAGTTAGGATCCTTTAAATATAGCTTAAAATCAGCTCCTTTTTCCTTGTCGAAGGCTTCTCAGTTACCTGAAAGAAATTTTTTATCAACATGCCTTAAGAATCCAAATATAAGAAAGTGTGTGTCGTCATGGTAATAAGTAAAAGAGGTCAACATTTCTCCAATTATTTATTCATTATTTCAGAATAAAAATAATTAAAATCAATAAAAAGCATATTGTAATAGAGAACCTATGCAAACTGCATAATATTAAGAAATTGTCAGAGGAAGTGAAAAAATATAGAAAATTACATAATATACATAACATATACATAATTTTATTGAAATTTGCCAAGTCTAGAGTCATTAAGTTCACATAAAAAAGGTAAAGTTAACACCAATTTCCGAAACTTTGAGTTAAAGGCAGTTTTAAAAATAATTCCATTACCACACATTTTACGCGAAAAATAGACCTAATGTTTACCACTATTGTTCAAAGTTTAAATCAATTTTTCTATATATCACAAAAAATATAGAAAGAAATTTTAGAAAACTGTTTATTTGAAGCTTGTTAGTTTGAATGAACATAGACAAATTCAATGGGTAAGAAAATGACTAAAAATTATTTTCCCGATTCATGTAAAATTTGTTCATAAATCAAAACTTTATTTCAAAATCAGCTATAATTTTCAATCATCTCACTGTTTATTATTGTTATTATTCCATGATTTAAGCTATACTATGTTAAACAAAACAATCTAATTTATTCAGAATATATTTGTTCAATTAAGGCATTTAAACCAAGTAGTACCCAATCCTGTTACTTTGGGTGTAAGAAAAGAAACCTAGTATTAATTTTTTTTTTCAATTTATTCAGATTATATTAGTTACATCAATTTTAACTTGAGTAAAAACTTTTAATTTATCTTGTATATTAATACAACTAGCTTATGCATGTGCAGATAATATTCCATTAAGATTAAAATATGTCATGCCAAACTTTAGGTAAAATTTACTGTAAAAATATACATTGTATAAAGCAATGCATAAGAAAACTCAAGTAACAGATATATCTCAGAGATTCTTGGTTAATAATCAAAGGCTATTTTTAGAATTCTTGAAGGAAACTGAGCTGATTTTTTATTTGAATGTATTTGTCACAAATGCAGTTATCCGATGAAATTTTCACCCAAGAATTATTTGTCTGATGGTTATTCCTGGATTTGCAAGAAATCTACCAACAAGGTTTGTGGCACCACCAAAACAATACGGACGGATCTTGGTTTACCTGCAGCAAGTTAAACTTTTCAAATAATCTTAGGTTCAACTACAAGCGCGATAGGACAAACATATCATTTTTCATCTGCAATTTAGCTGATTGGTGTCAGTTCATCTATGAAGTAATCCTGGACTAATTGAGAATAATTCCGAAAAGATAGGTGGTACAGGAAGAATTGTGGAAGTTGATGAATCGAAATTTGGCAAGAGGAAATACCACCAAGGTCATCCAGTGGAGGGTTTTTGGAGGTGTGGAACGAGGATCTGGAAAGATACTTTTAGTTGCAGTTCACGACAGACCTTGGTTAACACAATTCAGGAATGGGTTGAGCCAGAAACTATAATTTACTGCTGGAAGGCTTATGAATCTCTAGGTCAAGAAGGTTATAATCATCTAATGGTAAACCACAGTCTTCATTTTGTTGATCCAGAGACAAACTGCTATACAAACACAATAGAAGTTACTTGGAGACATGTTAAAACTACACATCCTCATTATAATAGGCAAGCTGACTTTCAGTTTTATAAGGTTGTATATTTATTTAGAAAATCGTGTGATTCAAAGGGAGTTAGTTGACTCATTTAATCAATTTCTAGAAATTATTAGACTTTAATTGGGAGGCGAAAAAACCAACACAGAGAAAACTGTAAAAAGAGCATTTCTAAGAAATTTTTTTGAAATGAGGGGAAAAAATATTTTTCGAAGTGTTTTTTTTTTAGTTCTTGTATGGCAATTTTTCATATATCAGGAGCTGCTAAGTTGTATTTTTTTCTTAATACTACTTAGGTTTATAAATTTCTCTTACCAGATTTAATGCATTTTCAAATATATTTATACATAATGTATCTTTGATTTATTTTTATTTTCAATCTTTTATGCTTGATCCACTATAAAAAAACAATTTTAATCAGTATTTATATCCTTTCAATTCACACTTATCACTACATAGTATATGTTTGATTTTTAATAGAAATTAATTTTTTTCTACCAACTCCTTTAAAAAATAGTTTCTGCCTAGTTTTTCTTTCATTTTTAATTTGAAATTTTTTGTATCAATTCCTTTAAAAAATAGTACCATAGTTTATGACAATTTCAACTGTAAATGAGTCGGTACTTATATATACTTATATGTGCACTTATCTTTGCAAAAAGTTTAAAATTGATCATTCATCTTCAATGCTAGTTCAAAAGAGAATTCCTGCTTTTTCTCTTATTGGTATGTGAGGGGTGGGGGAGAAAAAATGTCTTTTTTAGCGGCAATCCGGAGTTAAGAAATTTTTTTGCAAACTTGCATTTTCCTTGGCGACGAAAATTGTCGCTAAAAAAATTTGGCGATTTACGAACAAAGCCCTTATACTAACGCTGCTCCGAATTTCAAATTAAACCAGATTGTATTTGTCTTAAAACAATGTAGTGCAACTGAATTAGTATAATATGGTTGTTATATTAATTTTCGTTCTATATAAAATTTTGTTTCCAGTTAGAGTTTCTTAATATGTTAAGGTACACAATAACAATGTTTACGCAAGAAAGTTCATGGAATGCATTACAAAAAATTGCTTTGAAATAAATATCTTTTCATTTGCAAAAATAATAATTTCGTTTACATACAAAATATGCATACTAAAGTTTTAAACATAATTTCATATTGGTCAACTCTTTTTGTAAAATAGAATAACAGAAATTTGCTTCCAAATAATTTATTCAAAATATTTTTTTAATTCGGTTCATTCAAACAAAAAAAAGTACATTAAATAGTAATATCTAATCCAGCAACATTTTGCCTGAAAATAAAAAAATAATAATAAGTTTCCAATCAATTTTGATAAAAAAAAAATACCATTAATTTAAAAAAGTATATAGCATTCTGGATGTACTATCTTATGTATTCATAGTGTAGGAAAATCATAATATTCATCTAAACAACTTTGCACGAAAAAAACTTCCAAATAACTTTTTCAAAATATATCCATATAATTTCATTTGTGTAAAAAATAAACTAATTTATTCAAATTATATTCATTCCCTACGATATAACTTGTGTAAAAAACTTTTAATTTTCCTTGTATATAAAAATAACTGGCTTATCGCTAATTAAATAACAATCCCCATCACAAGATCATGCGTTGGGTCCCTTGTCAATAACATTCCAATCGCAGGTACACATAACCTTATCAGTGTATGCAGGCAACGCAGGAAGGGATAGTATGACGTAACTTCCTTACCCTGAAGAAGGGTGTATGCAACGGATGTCATTAGCTTGTTGAAAATGTTGATTTTGTTATTCAAGAAGAGATTTTTCCTTTTTTTTTTTTTTTTATAAATATTATTATTATTTTTTTATTTAAATTACTATTCATTTTTCTAGTTAACATGGTTCTTAAGTAATTCTGACTTGTTTATCCCCTTTTCTTGAAATTTTTCGAAGATTGGAAGACTGTATGAACAGTGTTTTCATCCATTGAATCAATAAAGTACAACTACGGCTCATCTTATTTTTGCCGGAACATTCTCACTTCTTTTCACCCTTTGTATTAGAATATCATTTTCGTTGACAATAAAAACATACAACTTTTTCGAAAGTCTCGATAGTTTTACACGTAGAATTTTTCACACACTAGGCAATTTTATTTCCTTATAATCAATTCTTCTAAAGTGTTATTATTATTAGTTATTTTTCTCTTAGTACTCATAGACTTTGCTCTAATTCAAAATGATTCAGTCGATCATTTTTCTGATATAAAACCTTTCTTTCATTTCCGACATCTACCGTATTCTCTGCTTTGTGCGTCAGCTTTGCATGTCGACGTGAGTTTGAAACCGTTGAAAAGATTGTAAAGCAGTCACAAAACTTGTGAACCCTTTAAATATTAGGAAAAGAAAAGAATTAAAGCTTCCTACAAAACTTCTTTTTCAATGTAAAAAGATAAAATGTGTTTGTAATAAATTCTGTTACAGCAAGTGTAACATTTTAACCAATTAGGAGTATTATGATTCAGTATGTCAAATATCAATGCATATTTGCTTTCCCTTCCCTCAACATAAAATAGTTTGCGCCGCGCCATGTAAGCTCTGGATGCGCAAAGGCTAAGTTCTTCAAGAACTAGTTAATACATCATTACTACTACTGCTGTTGAATCTCCAAGTAGAGACTCTTTTCTCCACTAGGTGTCACTAGTCACACTGGTAATTCAAATCATTTTACTGCCTTAAAACCAAGATATTTTGCTCAAATTTTTTCTTCCTCATCTAGATTCAACTTTGAAGAAGGATAGCTCCATTTTTTTGACAAAGGAACATATATTTTACAAGATTCAGGCTAGGAGGGCCCGACTTAATAATGATACAAGAAACACACCTGAGACCACGAAACACTGTACACCTCCCAAACTACACTGCCTACAGAGACGATAGGCACACGCAAGAAATTGCATCAGGAGGCACCATGATTTACATTAAAAACTCCCTTGCACATCACCGCCTAACTACCCCACCACTCCAACACATAGAAGCAACCATAGTTATTCTCACCCCACCTAACCACTTAGCTGTCACCCTCGTCTCCACATACATACCCCCGTCATCACACTACTCCAATTTCACACAAGATCTTGACACCATCTTTAACTTAAATAACAATTGTGTCATTATAGGTGATTTCAATGCGAAACACCAAACATGGAACGCAAACACTAACACACCTAGAGGGGTTAACTTATATAATTATATTAATCAACACGACATTACACTAGCATACCCACCCACACCCACAAGATACGGTCACAACTCAGCCACCACCATAGATTTTGCACTCATAAAAATTTTTAATTACAAGCACACCATCACCTCCATACCAGAACTTTCATCAGACCATAACCCAATAATTCTTGAATTTAATTATACCCTTACACATCACATCAACAAAAGAGCCATCACGACAAATTGGAAACTCTTTCAACAAGAAATTAACAATAACATAAACATAATTCACTACTCTAACATCAACAATAGCACACAACTTGAACAAAAAATTAATGACCTCACAAAATGCATTAATAATGCACAGCAAAAAGCCTCCACACCAATCACAACAAAAAACGAAAGATACACACCACCCAACATTAAACAACTCATTAAACTACGAAACAAAACCAAAACATTATTTCAAAGAACACTTGACCCCAACATTAAAACACAAGTTAACAGAATTCAAAACCAAATCAAAAAAGAAATACATAAATTCACTCAAAATAGCTGCACTCAGACCTTGCAAACACTTAACATACATGACAAATCCATATGGAAAATTACTAAATCCCTCAAAAGCAAAAGAAGTCACATTCCCCCACTAATAAACAACAATAATACTGCTGAATCAGACATTGAAAAATCTAACCTCCTAGCACACTCACTCGCACACAACTTCACAGAAAACAAACGCCCTACAAATTACATAACTGAAATTGATCAAAAAGTACACACTACCCTACAAAACTTTTTTAACAACCCCCCACCTCACACACACATTGAAACTGTTTGGCCAAATGAAATTACTACCTACATTAAAAACATTGCAATAAATAAAGCCCCTGGCAAAGACAATATCACAAATAAAATGCTCAAAAACTTTCCACCTAAACTAATTTTCCTCCTAACATATTTAATTAATATAATACTTAAACTACAACACTTTCCTAAAAACTGGAAAACCTCAATAATCTTTCCTATCCTTAAACCGGGGAAAAATCCCCGCCTACCTGATAGCTATCGACCAATAGCATTGCTCTCTTCCTTAAGCACACTTACAGAATCTGTCATACTGAAAAGAATCAACAACCACATTGACGCTTCCGATATTCGTAACCCTAACCAATACGGTTTCACAAAAAATCTCTCTACCTCCCATCCTCTAATCAAAATAACAGAGCATATCTCATCCGGACTTGAACGTAGTAAATCAACAGGCGCAGTCTTTCTAGACATTCAAAAAGCCTTCGACCGCGTCTGGATAGAAGGTCTCACCTACAAACTTATAAACTACAACTTCCCTACACCACTTATAAAATTAATTTTTTCATATCTCACAAACAGAAACTTTCAAGTTAAAATCAATAACTCACTTTCACAAACTCACTTCACAAAATATGGAGTAGTTCAAGGATCTCTTATCGGCCCAATTTTATACAACTTATACTTAAATGATATACCACAATATACCTTAACCATATTAAACATGTATGCCGATGACACAGCCATACTGGCGAAATACAAAAACACAAAAACAGTAACATTCGCACTTAACAAACACCTAAAAATACTTGAAAACTATTATAACGACTGGAAAATTAAGATTAATGTCGAGAAATCGGCAGCAATCTTATTTTCCAGAAAAAGAATTATTAACACCGCACCCCCAACCTTCTACAATACACAAATACCGTGGTCTCAACAAACAAAATACCTCGGAGTAATACTAGATAAAAAAAAAAACTTACATGGAAACCACACATTAACTACTCGCGTGAAAAATTCCGGAAAGCAAAATGCAGTATTTCCCCCTAATCTGCCGGGATTCTAAAATGACTACTAAAAACAAATTGCTTCTCTACACAGCCGTTCTCAGACCAATTATCACTTATGCATGTCCAATTTGGGCGTATGCCGCAAAAAGTAATATTAATCTACTCGAAAAAACACAAAGCTCAACTCTCCGATTAATTACTAAATCTAGATGGTACATCAGAAATAATGAAATCCTAAAAGCTACTAAAATCCCCACTTTTAGAAAACATATACAAAAAACTGCCAAAAATTTTTTTCTCCACTCTAAACCTCACCAATAACATCAACATGATTAATCTTGAAAATTACACCCCAAGAGAAAACATTAAACGACCCAGAATAGTACTTCTTGATTCTTACAACCCTCCTTAATTTCTCACATATTAATTCCTCTATAATTTAATTTAAACAAAAAAAAATTTTATACACTCGTAACTTAATTACTTCATTCACAAGCCGTATACGCCACACAACATAAACACACCCCTAATTCAATCACATCAGCCAAGGGCAGCCAATAGGAAAGCTCCCCTCCATACCACAGCAACCAATAGGAAACCAAGATATCAGCGCCACCCCTAACCGAAACCTGTACGTCCAAACTGCTAATCTTACCAGACATCAGAGACAACCAATCAGAGCACAGCTACTGATCCCATCAAGCAGAATGTTTTAATCTTCAACTTTTAAGCCAAGTCTTGCTATAATAATACCGACCCGAGCTTAAGGGCCGCTCCGCGGCCTATGTGCTTGAAATACTTCCCAGCTAGGAGGGTGCCCGTAGAATAACAACGTAACGAATCTCCGAGCGTGAAGCCTGACTTTTATATGTCTTTTTATTGATATCAATAAACCAGCTTTTCGTAATTGTGCCATAATTCACACCGCGTTTATAAAACTGTCCAACAAAGTGTATTTAAAGCTGGATAACGACAAGGTAGAATCCTGAAAAAGAAAAACTGTTATTGTAGCATTTATAATAGCAGACTATTTTCAAAAATTAAAAATACTATACGTGAAAAAATGTTATTTTTAGTCACGATTTAAAGATTTTTCATGATTAAAGTCCACGAAGAATTAAAATGAGTTTGATAAATAGATTTTTTAAGAGAGAAATCAATTACAATACTTTTTACGAATTTAAAAAAAAAAAAATATGAACGAGATTATTTAACAGTTAAACAAAACTCTTTGTTTCATAATTTTAATCCAAAAAGAAATAAAATACAGTTTCGTTAGTATATTAATTATTTCAACTATTTGAGAATTATAATCAACAAAAAATGAAATTTAGAGTCCCCACAGTTGAAGAATTGATCAAAATTTTATAACATACAAGAGGGAGCAATCGGAAACGAATTATTTTGATAAATAAAAATCAATTGTAAACTCCGAAATGTATGTGATTTTTTTTTTTTTTTTTTTTAAAAAAAAAGTATCGATGCGTGTTATACAAGAAAGTGTAACTTAAAAACGTTTTTTACACAATTCTGATGTAAAATCGGTGACAAACATTATAAGAGCAGATGAAGAGTATGAAGAGCTTTCTTTTTAAAGGGATACTTTCAAACATTTGATGATATCAGCGTCCTCTCATGTTAACTCCTAAATGTCGAACATTATAGACGAAATACTACTTCAGTTTCTGCACTCCGACTGCATAACAGCTGTAAACTTAATACAACTTGATGTGGATATCATGAATTAAAATTTGTATCAAAACTAGACATATTAAAAAAAGTTGTTATGTTTAAAATGTAATATTTCAATTTTGGGGACAGGTATTCTTAAAAGTATGTACTACAGAGCATGGAACCGTCGAATGGCATCGATCAGCTCATCTGAATGTTTCGCAAAAAAATAAAGTATTTGACGCAGGCAATCGAGTTATCGTGTCATCAAGCTCGCTAATAAAATAGAACTGAAATTATATTTTAACAACACAAACGAAACACTTTATTTCAAATTTTATCCCTAAAAGGCATAAAATTAGAATTTTGTTAGTACACAAATTATTTCAACTACGGTTAGAGAATTATAATGAGCAAAACTGAAATTTAATCTCAGCACTTGAATTGAATAATTGATCAAAATCTTATAACATAAGGAGTGCGCAGTCGGAAACAAACAGCATGGTTAAATAACACATCAATCAATAACTCCCGAGACTAACCCAGAGATGGCGCTCGTAGTAAACCAGGTCTTTCTAGAGTACTAACCTTTGCTTGAAACGTGTCAAAATTTTAAGTCGATCGGACCAGAAACAGCTGAGTTATCGAGGTTGGAGTAAAGTCGTTTTGTAGTTTGTTTAAAAGATGGAAAAAACCGAGTTTCGTGTTCTGATAAAACATTGTTTTTTAATGGGTAAAAACACCATGCAAGCGAAACAATGGATTGAAAAATGTTACCCGGACTCTTGTCCATCAAAAGCAACAATTTGTCGGTGGTTTGCCGAGTTTAAACGTGGTCGTACCGACACAAATGACGCGGAACGCTCGGGTAGACCTGTGGAAGCCGTTACACCGGAAAATGTGAGTGAAGTGACAAAAATTATAATGAAAGATCGTAAAGTGAAGCTCCGTGAGATTGCTGAGATGACACAGATATCATATGGAAGTGTATTTACTGAAAAAGGTTTTTTGAAGTGAAGTGAAAAAGGTTTTTTCCAAGTGGGTGCCGCGATTGCTTTCGATGGAACAAAAACAGCAACGAGTCGATGATTCAGAAAGCTGTTTATCGCTATTTACTCGCAACAAAAAAGATTTCTTGCGAAAAAAAAAAAAAAAAAGATTTGGAAAAGCGTTGGAACGATTGTATCACCCTAAAAGGTGATTAACAAAAGGTGTTATGGTGATGAATAAAAAAAAATTTTGCAAAAAAAAATATTGTTTTCAATGTTAGTCTCGGGACGTATTGATCCATGTGTTATAAGTCAATTGCGAGAATTCCAAAACACTGCGAACGTTATGTAATTTTTTGTTTAAAAAAGTTTGATGCGCGTTATATAAGAAACTGTAGTAAAAAAAAAGAGTTTTTTAACGCAATTCTGATGCCAAGGAATAATTCTACGTAGTACATGAGAGAAAAATCTTACCACTAGATAGACACAATATCCGAGTTAAACATGAATGAGAGCAGGAAAACCCCCCTTTTTTTTTTCGAGGGTTACCTCCCCACATTTGACGATATAGAGCCCTAGGACCTTTTAATTTTTTGCTTACCAGCTACTTGACAACCAGTATACGTGTTAAAAAAAGATGACATTTTGCACATTCAGCGTATCCTGTGGAAGGTTGGACCTGAGGAAGAGATCGTAACTTATCGTTTGAAAACTGTAACTTATGGAATGTCCAACGCTCCTTTTCTTGCTATAAGGACCCTGCAGCAGTTGGCTCAAGATGAGAAAACGAGATTTCCTTTGGCCTCAGAAGCATTGCTGAACGATACCTATATGGACGATATCGTTAGTGGAGCGCCTGATATAGAGACTGCCCGTCGGCTACAGTCAGAACTACAAGATGCCCAGCAATCTTGCGGAATGGTACTTCACAAGTGGTCTTCTAACTCTCCTGAGTTGTTGAATAGTTCATCGTCGTTCGTCGTTGAGCACTCCTTCTCAGCTGAGTCCGACTTATCTGTGAAACGTTAGACATTAGTTGGAAGCCGTCACAAGATTGTTTTGTGTTTAAAGTCTCAATTTTGAGTAAATCATCGTTTACTAAGCGTGAAGTACTGAGTGTCATAGCGAGACTTTATGACCCTCTGGGTTTCTTGGGTCCAGTGTTAACTAGAGCAAAGGTCCTTTTACAGAGACTATGGCAGCAAAAACTGGATTGGGATGATGTGCTACCAGATCAAATTGCCAAAGAATGGAAGGAGTTTGTGACCACCTTTAAATGTATTGAAACGGTGAAAATAAATATATTTATTCTAACCGATACATGGTTAAGAGTCGTCCTTCAGGGTTTTGCAGATTCGTCTGAAGTGGCTTAGGGAGCTGTCGTTTACTTGCAGCGTTTCTATCAGACCGATCGTGTAAAGGTGACTATTCTGGCAAGCAAGTCGCGTGTTGCACCTATTCGCGTTATTTCAATACCTCGACTGGAGCTCTGTGCCTGTGTTCTTCTCGCTCAGCTTGTGCAGAAAATACGTTCCTGTATAAAATTGGAGATTAATGATATTGTGCTTCATACGGATTCAACGATTGCCTTAACTTGGTTAAAAACACCTGCGAATCAACTCAAGACCTTTATAGCTAATCGAGTATCAAAGATTCAAATATTAACGGAAAAGTGTAATTGGATTCACGTACCATCGAATCTAAATCCTGCTGATCTCATTTCGAGTGGACTACGTCCTAACGATCTTCCAGAATCAGAATTGTGGTGGAGAGGCCCACCGTTTCTTGAACAGGGTAAGTTATTCAGTGTACAGCCAAGCTCTAGTCTGCTGAACGAGTTTGAGTACTCCAGTGAATTCAAGGCAGTGAAGTCTGAAGTTTCTGTATATTGCGTGAATGTGTTCGCAAATTGTAAGCAGTCCTTTTTGTCTGATATCTTGTGTATGAGTAATAATTATGTAAAAATTCTTCGCATTTTTAGCTATGTGTTAAGATTTCTAAATAATTTGAAACAATCTGTGATACTGTCTGGTTCTCTAAGTGCCTCAGAATTAGATCTGGCTGAAACTAAATTGATCCGAATGGCTCAAAGAGAGATTTTTTCAGCTGAGATTTGAAACCTCCATGATCATAAGATTATCTTACCAAATTGTAAAATCAAAAATTTAAATCCTTTCCTAGACAGGAATGGTATATTGAGAGTAGGTGGACGTCTCGGAAATTCAGATTTGCCTTATGTTGCCGAATATCCAGCAATCTTGCCCAGTAATCATAAATTGACGAATATAATTATTATGTATTTCCATAAGAAAAATCTTCATCTTGGGGCATCCTCCGTTCTACACTGTGTAAGACAGAAGTACTGGCCCTTACATGGTAGGTCCTTGTGTAGGAAAATAATGCACGAGTGTGTCGTTTGTTTCACAGCCAAACCAATAGCTACAACTCAATTAATGGGTAATTTACCCCGAGACAGAGTAGTTCCAGAGTATCCCTTTAATTGCTCTGGTGTAGATTTTTGTGGCCCATTTATGATTAGACATCGCAATCAGAGAAAAGGCGTATTGCATAAAATGTATATTTGTATGTTTTGTCTCTAAATCAATTCATATTGAAATTGTAAAAGATCTCGCATCTGACGCCTTTATTACGACGTTAAAGCGATTCTTTAGGACTTTAGAGCTTTATAAAGGTGATGATCGAGTTGTGAAAGTGAGGATTGAAAAAGGAGAATATAAGCGAGCTATTTCTCTAGTGTGTTTACTACCTGTGCCAACTTAAGATTGTATATTTCATGAATTTCTGTGAATTTATACTAGTAAAGATTTTAGAAAATGTATAGTTTTATTCTGTGTGTAAATTGATATTAATGCATTTTAATTTATAGTTCGTTTATATGTATTGTGAAATTTGGTGCATGTAACCATGGCAACAGGGGGGAGAATATTAACGCCTCGCCTTTCTTTGATGATGTCATCGATAGGTGGCGTGCATGTTTCTTTATATAGTGCATGTTTTGTAAATAAAATTCAGTGTTTTACAGTCTACTTGCCTGTATTGTGAGTTTCTGTGTCTAGTGCGTGCGTAATTAACATGTTCGAAAATTTTTCATCTAATGAGTTATCTATGTAAAAATTACGAGAACATACTGATATATTTTCGTTAAACGCATCAGTGGGTTAGTGGAAGAAAGTTATTTTGATAAAGATTTTTTGCTTTACAGCATTACTGTGAAATTTAAAAAATACAATGGAACTAATTTGATATTAAACTGCAGCTCTGTTTTACAAAGATAATATACGAACAAGTCATAAGATTAACAATTCTCTAAGCAGCCCAATTAGGGGTCACAAAACAGCCATCCATATTAAAAAAATAAATGTCCTCAAAACAGAATATTACGAATAATAACAAATGCACCGTGGGACATTAGAAATTCCGCATAATATAAAGATTTTAAAATTTCCCAAGCAAAATGCACATTGCTTACTTATCGAAGAGATGCTACAATATTATCATTTCCTTAATTTGGCATCCATGTTTATCCTTATCAGTCCTGCAATAACTACTTAAGCTTATACATCGCTATAATAGCTCGCCTTCCAACTGACAAGCCATTAAATTTATTCCGACAAATAAACCCTAACACCACTCCGTTACGCTTCCCCTTCACGTCATCGTCGATCAAAAAGGACATTCCACCAATGACAATTCCGGCTTTGGTCCCCCTTTATTTAAGCTGAAACAACCCTTCAACAAAAGATCCTTGACTCGTTTTCTCGTTGCTCCAATCTTTTCTTCCCTTCTTGCTTCTCCACATTTAATTTCTCGTAAAGAAATCAGCTATTTATATAGTTTTTTTTTTTATTTCTCTTCCCACTTACAAAGAAATATATTGAATGATATATTATGGTGGTTTTTGCACATAGGTACCCATTCTGTTCGTTCCCCAATCCGGAATGGGAATTCTAAGAATAGAAGTCGTCCCCATTAGTTTCGTACTAGACTGCCAAGCGCAATTAGTAGGGATCTAGGTAAGCCTCAAATACTATTCCGGTGTTCAAAATTAAGAGAATTTGCACACTTTGTAGAATTTCATAAAAAGAATTAGACGAAATGTAAAAATACTGTCTAGAAACAAAGATGCAAATCTTGTACGTCGAATACGTAAACTTATACGTGTATGAGGGAAGAACTAGTCGAAAAACAGAATTTATAAGCACGCGTGTCAAAATCCGCATTTCGCTCGCTAGAGCATTTCTCCAAAGTTCTCGGTGTTTTTTGAAGCAATCGCTTAAATTAACATTCAAACAGTAAAAGAGAATAACCACCAACGTTTAGATGATGGAATGATGTGGAGAATCGGGGTAGGCTAATAGCAGGGCAGTCTCAAATCCAGATTGGCAGAGAATTCGATTTAACCCCCTGTGTAGTGTCCAACTTATAGAAACAGTTTAGAGATACCGGATCCGTTGAGAAAAAGCCTGGGCAAGGTCGTCCAAGAGCCTTGACGGCCAGAGAAGATCACCATTTGTCTATTGGCAGCGAGGCGTAAGAGGGATGCTAAAGCTTCTTAGGTCTTTCATGGGTTGTATTCAGCCACAATAACCCGAGTTTCTAGGGAGACTGTTTCCAGAAGACTTCATGAGATAGGGTTCTTTGCAAGCAGACCAGTTGTTTGTGTCCCACTCAGTTCTGCGAACAGGAGAGTCCGCTTAAAATAATGCTGAGATCATACAGATTGGAGCATGAATCAATAGGTGACCTTTCTCTTCACTGATGAGTCCTGGTTCAGCCTAACCAGTGATTTTCGCCGTACTTTCATATGAAAAGAACTAAGGACCCTCTAACTGCCCTCCAATGTGCAAGAAATTGACCATTAAGGCAGCGGAGGCTTAGAGGCAGC
Source organism: Nephila pilipes (assembly GCA_019974015.1). Classification (NCBI taxonomy): domain Eukaryota; kingdom Metazoa; phylum Arthropoda; class Arachnida; order Araneae; family Nephilidae; genus Nephila; species Nephila pilipes. The sequence continues at coordinate 41,023 of BMAW01123435.1, forward strand.
GGAGGATTGGCATCGTTTTGGATGGCTGCACATACCCCCATGTCTCTGAAAGAGGCATTGTGACTCTTGAGATGTATAGCGAAAAAGTCTTGGAGCCCTATATCCGACTTTTAAAGGGTCCAATTGGTCCTGATTTCCTTTTAATGGATGACAACGTGCGGTCACATACAGCTCAGCTGGTCGACGAATTTCTGGAAAGTGAGGATATTCGCCGCATGTATTGGCCAGACGCAATCCTATAGAGCATGCCTAGGACGCTTTAGGGAGGGCAATTGCAATTCTCAACCCCCCTCCGAGAACCATCCAAGACCTGAAAACAGAGTTGCTGAACGAGTGGGCCAATTGCCCCAGGAACTCATAAACTCCCTTATTTCCAGCATAAAATCACGATGCAAGGCCTGTATATCTGTAACAGGGGACCATACCCCCTATTAACCCATTTTTTCCCCATTCTGCAACTGCTGTTTCATATCTTGCGACTCCGATGAGTGTTACGCACGATCATGCGTGTGTATTATAACTGTTGAATGATTATTTTTTTTTTGTATTATATGAACCCTATGTATAAAACAAATATCGTTAAAATTTGTCCAATAGTCGTAGAGATTATCGACCAAATAGGAAAATTATCTTAATTTTGAACATTTGAGCAGTACTAGGTAGGGATGGGAATCAAAAGAACGATTTGTTATTTCGTAACAATTCTACTGGAAGAGCGAGAATACCCAAGTCAGTAGTCTGCCAGAAGTTTGTTCCCTGTCATTCGGAATTATTCAGAGTCTTTTTCTCCATTCTGCCTTCCCAGGTATATGACCATCTGTAACGCGACACGTGACAGAAGGCTAGACACCACCGGAGAAGTTCTGAGATATTAGATATTTTCCTCCACTCGGCAGCCCACTATCGTATTGGAAGCATGCAAATATTCGCAGAATCCCCCCCCCCCGCTGACCACCTGCCGAATCTCTTTATCGGCAAACTGGGCTAACGGCCTGTTCTAATGCCCTCCCTTCCACACAATTTCCCCGAATAGAACCATTAACAGACGAGTGCTCGTATGAGCCTCGATGGTCTCAATTCAGCGAGAATGCAATAAGGACAAAAGAACTAGACCGAACGGTTCCAGGGGAAACTAGAATGACGGAAAAAAACTTCTCCGAACATACTCTTTCTTCAGATCGTGTTGTCGTAAATTTAATTGTAATTGTTTGTAGATCGTGGTGTGTATTACAAAAGGACCCTTTATATATGGATAAACGGCTTAAAACTTTGCCCGCAAAGATGCAGCGGGTTGATTATTCTGACGGTACAACTACTTAAGGTGCGCAACAAGAAGACTATATTAATCCTACAACGTATAAGAAACATCGAGCAAACTATCGCTTCAAAAAAAATAGGGGCCAGGAGACGTAATGTTCTTCAAGATATTGTCAGCCTATAGTTAATTTTGTAAAAACGAGACCCTTAAATAATGGAATACTTTCAATAT
>BMAW01123451.1:0-63386 GCA_019974015.1 Nephila pilipes
TACTTGAAACAAGTTTTGGACAACGATGGGCGGCTGCCTATTCCAATAGACTTTATACAACAATATTAGACTAAGATATCTTGCTCTAATGGTCAGAAATTTGGAATTTCGGCACAAATATTGTCTAGACATTCATAGTTAAAAGCTTATTTTACGTTATCTCATTACAAGAGATCAAATTAAAATTGTTTTAATATTTAACAGACTACTTTATTATGTTAATATTTTTTGATTTCATGATTTTGGAGGAAAATTTCAAAACTCAGATTGAATCATGAAATAAATTTTCAAAATAGTATTTAATTGCTTAATTGCAGGGTGTGAAATTTTTTTTAATACTGCTACCTAAAAACTTAAAACTAGATTAAAAATATGCCAATTTTATTTTAGAATTAACATAATATATTAATTTCAGTTTATATGATGGAAATATACTTGAAATTTTTTATGTACTGGAAATTTTTTTTTTAGCAAAAATGTATTGAATAATAAAACATTCTCAAGGTATGAACAAGGCAAAACGTTATATAAACTTTGAGAAACATATTCATCTGTAAAATGTGTCTATTGTTTCCTGTTCTTTGACTTTATGTGAAAATACATTTTAAGAGGAAACAAAACGATAAGATTTTGATGCGAAATTATGCTAGTAAATTCTTCTAAAATATTATATGCAAAAGCTTAATAAAAATTGTAAGGACAAACTAAACTTTTCATACTGTCGTACGTAATTGATATATTTTATTGTTATTACAAAAGTAATAAAATTCTTAAAGGTAGGGACAAATTTGAAAATGGTTAAAAGGATATTTTTGAAATATTTGACGATTTTATAAGTGATAAAAATAGTCTATAACGGGATTAATTCTAATGATGATTTAATCAGTCTTTAAAAAAAAAATTTTTTTTAAACTTTTATTGATTAAGTGATAAACTAACATTCTTTTAATAGCAGTTTTTCCAAAATGAATATTATTAACAGAATTCTGAGGTGTATATGATTCATCGCTGAAATATACAACCTCTCTGCAATCATTTTCCATTTTTAAATCTCTATTCCATACTTTCAGAATTTTTAATGTTAGTTCGCAACAATTTTCCAAGTTTTTTTTTTTTTTAAATAGGAAAATATTTATTTTTGAACCATGATTTCTTAAATTTACAGATCCACAAAATTTGGGAATTATAAAATATTAATATATTCGAAACAAGGCTAGTAAATTTTAAATAAAATTAGAAAACTTTTCTGGAGGATTATAACTCTAAGAGATATACTATTTTGCACAATGAATACAGAAAGTAAGCTAGTTTGCGGATCAATAACAAAATTTGTCGTAAGTCTCACAAACTATAACGATGAGATTCGAACGGAATTGTAAATATCAGACGTAAATTATTTTCGAAGAAAAAAATGATCTGTACTTGTGATAGAATTTTATTTTTCAGTAGATTGTGTTAAAACGAAGTTGCTTTATCCTAGTGATTATGACCACGAATTACCGGAAGGTATTGCTTCCGTTGTATCATGTGAACTAATCCTGATGCTATAACAGGTCAATTGAAAAGTCCCCGGCCTACCATAGTAAAACACATTTTTTTGGCAAAATTAGTTTTTTTTATTCAACATAATTCCCTTCAAGGGTGATACACTGATTATAGCGTCCCTCCAACCTTTCGATACCATTTTTGTAGTACGATTTGACCTTTGCTACAAAATAGGCCTCAGTTTCGGCGATCACCTCTTCATTCGACGAAAATTTCTTCCCAGCAAGCATTCTTTTGAGATCTGAGAACAGGAAATAGTCGCTGGGGGCCAGATCTGGAGAATACGGAGGATGAGGAAGCAATTCGTAGCCCAATTCATGGATTTTTGCCATCGTTTTCACTGACTTGTGACACGGTACATTGTCTTGGTGAAGCAGCACTTTCTTTTTCTACAAATGCGGCAGATTTTCGCCGATTTCGTCCTTCAAATGGTCCAATAACGCTATGTAATAGTCGCTGTTGATGGTCCTTCCTTTTTTAAGGTAGTCAATGAAAATTATTCCATACGCATCTCAAAATACAGACGCCATAACCTTGCCAGCTGACTTTTGCGTTTCCCACGCTTTGGAGCGGGTTCATGGTGTGCAGTCCATTCGGATGACTGTCGATTGGACTTCGGAGTGAAAGGATGGAGCCTTGTTTCATCCATTGTCACATATCGACGCAAAAACTCGGGTTTATTACGCTTGATCCTCTTCAAACACTGCTCCGAATCATCAACTCGTCGTTGTTTTTGGTCAAAAGTGAGCTTGCGCGGCACCCACTTTGCACAGAGCTTTCTCATACCCAAATATTCGTGAATGATCACGTTCAGTTGATATCTTTAGAGTGTCTGCTATTTCATTCAATTTCAATTTACGGTCATTCAAAATCATTTTGTGGATTTTTTTAATGTTTTCGTCGGTAACAACCTCTTTTGGGCGTCCGCTACGTTCACCGTCTTCGGTGCTCATTTCACCACGTCTAAACTTAGCATACCAATCCTCTATGGTTGATTTTCCTGGGGCAGTGTCCGGAAACTATGCATCAAGCCAAGTTTTTGCTTCAACTGTATTTTTCCCTTCAAAAAGCAATATTTTATCGACACGTGAAATTCCTTTTTATCCATTTTTTTCACAGTAACAAAAGTTGCTTCTTTCAAAATGCTATAATTCACAAACTAATGATCCGACAGCTGTCAAATTTATACACGCATCTTTTGAGGGTTAGGGCTAACTAAAAACATATGGATTTAATTCTAGTAGCGCCATCTATGTGTCAGGCCGGGGACTTTTCAATTGATCTGTTAAATATCCCGCCATCTAGTGGGATACCCTGTACTTTAAACTGGTCGAAGTCCCAAGTCCTGTCAATAAGTAATAAAGATTGGGGAATCCTTTTTATAACCACCGAACTTTCGGAATCATCGGAATTTCAATCATTTCTATGTCATTAGTGTTTTGCATTTCGATGGTTAATTCCGCTATATGTGAAGTTGTGAGTATCTCGTACAGAAGGACTCGAAAGATATGAATCATTCTCGTATTATGTTGGCCCGTACAGATATGTTCAAAATTCGATTTATTGCTAGATTTTGAGCTGCGCGTACGGGTTCTGAAGTACTAAACTTGATTCTGTCATGAGATATATTTAAACACGGGTATTCCGAAAATAATAAAAAAAATCATCCTGATATGAATATTTTTTAAATTCATAGAGATGGACACTAAAAATTTTCTTAAGATTCCGAAGAAAGGATCTCTAGTTTGTCAGTGTAATTTAAAAACTCTTCAAAATAAAGGGATTAGATAAATATATTTCTCTATAAAAGTATCCATTAATATCAATCTGATTTTCGAGAATCGAGAAATTCTGAAGCAAGTTTTTTCAAATATTAAATTTCAGATTAAAGAAATCCGTGTGGTGACCGGGTGTGAAACCCATAATCCCACTGTGGCTCATGCATGCCGTAAAAGGCGATTAAATTGGGTTACAAGTGTATGAGGGTAAAGCCAGACACCAAGCCCTTGGCATTATATCGGGAACATCAGAGGCTTGCTTTTATGGTATGTACGGCATCCTAGGGATATTTTTCTTTCCCATGGGTTTGTCTTCGGTAAAAATTGTTGACGCGGCTCTGGATACCCTAACAATCCTACTCTATTTTCGACCCTCATTGTCAACCAATTTTTTTCTTTTAATTTTTACACGCCTTAATCACAGCTTTTCCATATTTGGCACACCATCGCCACATCTGGTTCTTGCGCCACTAAAAGAGAGTACTATCGCTCATTTACTCACTCATTCTTATTTAACTGTCCTGTTGATTGAGACTAAGCATACATAAAATCCGGGAGTGGTAACTTAAAAAGGTCTGGCTCTTTTAAAGGGATATAAAATCGTTCAATGTCTCTTGCGAATATCACGCATTTCATTCCTTTTTGCCGAATAGAATTGTTTAATACATTAATTTTCTAAATATTCAATATACTGAAGAATACATGTAGTTATCCCAGTAATTGTGCTTATTTCATAGAATATTTGTATTTAAAAATTAATATTTTATTGGAGTATTTTTCTCTCCAATGTCTCCTAAAGATATTTTGCTACGGAGATGTAAGGAATGATATGTCTCTTCCGCCATAAGACTCAACTGTCAGTCACTCACTTACTCACTCGTCAAGGAATGAACTTGAAAATAATAGTAAATAATAATCATTTTTGGTCTAGACGAAATCCTATAAATCAAACTGAATCTCTCTTTAAAAAACAATAACTGCAGTATAGTTGGGGATCATTCGAGTCGGGATGGCATAATCTCGAACAAAGCAAATTTTTAAACTGTACAATTGGTCTGTGGAAGATAACATAATCAGTCTATATCTTTAAGAACCTAAGAAATATAACCATCAAGAAAAAAAAAAGTCTGATTGTAGCAGGACATCTAAATGAATGAAATCATCTGATCACATACTACAACAGAACATTTGCACTCAGGGGCTTGTTTTCTTTATGTCGGGAATTATGACTTTCGATGCATAATAGCGATCTTTTTCTTTTCCATGGGGTTTAATTTAGTGACGCGCCCGCGGGATGCCTTAGCAATCTTTCACTATTTTTCGGCTCCTGTCAAACAATTTTATGCATATATATTTTTTCAACAAGAGTCTTTTTAAGTTACATCTTGTTTTAGCATATCATAGTCATATATGCCACTTGCGCTATTAAAGATCTAACAGTTTAATATTGTAAACACTACGAAGGTATTTCCTATATTAAAATTACACTTTTTAAAAAGCTCAAGTTGTTTCTTATATATTTCGCTATAGTAACGTAAGTTATTTAAAGTTTAAATATTTTTTTCATTGCTACATTCTTCACTTATGAATTGCAGTTGCTAGTTCCTTTACGCAAAGCCATTCTGTCTGGAGTAGTGCAACTGCTCTAATAAAATCAAGGCCGCAGTAGCCTAGTGGTAAAGGTTCCGGATTCGTGGCCGGCGGTTTTCGTTCAGTCGCGGGTTCGATCCTTGGCCGCCAAAGACCAGCCATGTAGCCGGGGCTAATGCACGTTAAATCTGTTCGGATACCAAAGTCCTCCCCTTGGTGTGGTGTGGATGTTAGGAGAGGGGGATGCCAGCTCAGGTGTCATCCTCGTCACTTGACCGTAGTTCAAAATTACGAGGTCTGTCGCCAATAGCCCTCGTGTTTCTTCTAGTGCGACGTTAATAAAAAAAAACTAAAAAAAACTTGGAGTGGGAGGTGCTAGCTCAGGTGTCGTCTTCGTAATTTGACTACAGCTTAATGTTATGATGTATGTCGTGTTTAACCCTTGTGTTGTTTTTTATTGCGACAATAAAAAACGTCGTCACGGATGCCACTTAAGAACCACGGTGTTGCAGATCTGAATCACTGATACGCATCTGAGATACGTATTTCTTGTGTTTAAGGGACCTTGGTGTAAGTCAAAAAAAATAATCTGTTGGGCACAGTAAACAGTTGCTCGAAAGGAATAATTTTTAATTGTAAAAATTATCATCATTTATTTCTCCAAACTTCATTTTCATTCAAACGGTTCGTTTATACCTGGCATATGTATACTGAAATTTTTTTGTATTTTTCTCTCATGAAATTCATTAAGAAGTTTCATTTCAAGCATGTTTTATCTAAAGCGATCACGAGCTCTGCTTGATTGTCTCGCATCAAAGCATATAGTCATTAACACCTTCGGAGTTTTTAGATTTTCTCCTCGATATTAAGGGAGAGTGTGGTGGCCTAGTGATCATAATAACCCACTCGTAGCCGGAGTTTTTCGTTGAGTCGTAGGTTCGAGACTTGATGCCACTGATTACCCGCCGTGTAACCGGGGCTGATGCACGTTCTATATGACGGAGCCCAAAGTCCTGGCATTAGCGTGGTGTGGAAGATAGGAGTGAGGAGTGCCAGCTCTCTCTCTCACACACACACAGGTGTCATCCTCATCATTTGACCAAAGTTCAAAATTATGAGGTCCTTTGCCAATAGCTATCGTGTTGCTTCCAGTGCAAAGATAATAAAACCAACCAAACAGCATGGATATTAAAGAGTTTAAAAGGCAATCCCGCATTTTCTGGCTGATGGCCTCTTTGAATCAATACAATAAAAAATATGTAAACATGTTATCTCTTATTGTTTACTTTTCAAATATGTTAAAATATATGCAATAGTATTTAAATGTAAGCTTTATTATTCATTTATTGATTTCATTAACGTCGCACTTGAAGCCACTCGAGGAAGCTAAAAGAAAGGATCCTTTAATTGTGAGCCTCTGTCAGGTGACGAGTACGACACCTAAGCTAGCACCTCTCTCTCCTAACTTCCACACCATGGGAGGACTTTGAATCTCGATAGATTTAATGTGCAACGTGGATTTGTGTGTGAATGGAAATGAAATGAAGCAAATAAGAAAAACGCATACTGTGTTGCGTAATACAGCTATTAAATTCTCCTCGAAATCAGTTGAGCACGTGCTACTCTGTTCCAAGTGATAACCAGACGGCTGCTTTTAGAATTTTTAACTTTTGATGTAAGTTGTGACTTATTTCATTAATACTGAATATTCTGTAAAATCGTATTGAAATTGATGAATTTTAAAATATTTTTGTTGTTAGCTGCGTTTTAATTAAATTCCGAACCACTATAGAAGAGTTAACTGAGAAAATTAAGAGCAATTTGAGTTTTAATAAGTACAGCAGCAAAATATATATTAAACTTTTATTGAAGCTTTCCTTTTATTAAAAATACAACTAATATTTCAGTTAAGTATCCTAAGTGAAAACTAAAGAAAATAATTAAGAAAATATTTTAAAAAAATATTAAAAACTTTCTCATTTTGAATATTGATTTATTGTTTTAATTTCTTACGTTTAACATAATTTTCAAGGTTCGCGAATTTCTGCTTAAAAATGTGTACAAAGTTAAACTTTGCGTATTGTTAAATGTGGTAATAATATTAGTTTAATAAACTATTTTTACACGATGCTTTTCAAACATGTTTACATCAGTGTATCACTCAGTTAAAATTCTTTTAAAATCGCTCATTTCAGCAACAAAAGCTACAAAAGCAGTTGTTTCCTTTTTCCAACTTTAAAAGTATACCATGGATTTTCTACACCTAAACTATTATCGATAACAAATTATATATAAAATGCAGTAAGAGTTGATCGAAGTTTTCAATTCCTAAGGTCCCTCGATCCGTTTTGAAATTTAGAATTTGAAAATAATTCAAATCTGTACATAGACATTAAAGTAAAAAAAAAAAAAAGGACGAAGAAGATATGCCCTTTGCTCAAAATCTTGCGTGAAGTGTCAAAGTATGTGTGTTACACATGTGACGTTGTGCTATGCATTGAATTTTTTTTTTTATAAATGTACCATACAGCAAAACAAGATTAATCTTTTATATCTATATATTCCATATAATGATACATCATTACACCATGAAATTTATGTATTATATGTAAATACATTTTATATTTTCTTAAAAGTATGATTTTTTTATGTATAAAACATTCAATTTTCGATTAAATCTTTTTTTTTTTCTAAATATGAAGTTTTATGCATTTTAAATAATATATATAATTACCACAGTATTTTAATAAATAGCCAATTTTAGAGGAATTTTTTTCATGAATTGGGCTTAATATCTAAAATCGTTTAGGCACAGCCTAACACTCGGCGAGAAAAAGCAGCTGGCCCAGCGAAGCACTTCTTTTTCTCCCTCCGGTAGCTAAAGGGTTAAATAAGTGATTTATTCTCCCTCCAAGCAATTTTAAATGTCAGTTAAAGTATTAGTAAAGTATTACCGCAGTTAAAGTATTAGTAAAGCATTTATACATTTTTTGGAAAAGGTTTGAAATCTTTATTAAAAGAGTCGAAAAAGAAATCCATGGATAGTTTAAGAGTAAGGAAAAAGTAATATTGTATATACATATTCAAACCATTAAGAAAATTGAATTAATTTATGTGTGTGAATAAAATAAAAGAATTCGGACAGGTGGCGATATTGCAATATGTAAATCAACTGAAAATAAGCACAAAACTGGAAGGTTAATAGTGTTTTCGAACAAAGAGGAACGATAGATTGCAAGACAATGTTTTAAATCCTATGCTTAGTGTTCCTAAGCTAACCAAAGAAGTGTCACAATATTTTATAAAACTGTTAATCCAGAAACAATAAGGCTGTTTTTACGTACAAAGAATTCACATAGAAGAGTGGCTTATAAAAACCATTTATAAAAAAACGTTATAGATTGAAAAAAATGAAGGTTGCAAAAACTTATAAATAGAAAAATATTTCATTTTGGAAATAGGTTTTATTTGCTGATGAAAACAAATTTAATTTGTTTCGCTCAAATGGTAAATGCTTTGTATGGCGTAATCGAGAACTACAAGAGCAAAATTTAAGAACTACTGTAAAGCATGGTAGCGGCTCTGTCATGGTATGGGGCTGCATGTCTGCCAGTGGTCCAGGAAAGCTTCACATCATTAATGGTATAATGGACCTCACAAAGTATTGAACCACTGTGAAAGAATTCTTTCTACAAAGAGCCGAGAAATTTGGTATCAAGGAGGTTTTCAGTTATTATCAAGACAACGTTTAAAAGATGCTGCAAATATTGTGCGGTTGTGGCTTTTGTATAAATACCCACAAGTGTTAGAAACACCTCCACAAGCACCAGACCTAAATGTTATTGAAAATTTATGGGCATATTTGGAAAATAAATTTTAAGAAACGCACTATAAAGACAAAAGGGGACTTAAAAATGCACTCCAACTTGAGTGGTCTGATATTGATCCAAAATTTTCATAAAAAAAATTGTAGAGTCAATGCCTAAAAGAATGAGAGCGGTATTAAAACATAAAGGACTGCCGACAAAATATTTAATGCTCTTATATTTATATTTGTTTTTTTACTCTAAATGTCAGAGTACTTTTTGAATTTATTTTTATGTATATTTTTAGTGTTTATATATTTTCAATGTATTAAATTAATTTTGCAGCTCCTTTTTATCATGCTAAATGTAGATAAAACTTATCGTGATTTTTCATTATATTTGGTTTTATTATACTATGTATTTTTAAGCATCAAAATATAGGCTGAACTGTGAGAAAATCAATTGTCCAAATTATTTATTGAGCCTCTATATCTTTTAAAAATATTTAACACTAAAAAGTCCTTTTTCATTTCAATACCGCAGTTGCTTTACAGCCCAATTTTTCGAAATTAGGTGTAGCCGAGTGAAGAAATCATCTACGAAATAAGAAGATAGTAAATAATTTCTATTTCACTTGTTAATGAATTAGGTTGTAGAATTAAACCAATATTATAATTTAGTTCCTCCCATTCATTAACATAATTGCCTTTTTTCTCCTGCTTTGAAAAAGAAAGGAAGATGTCTCGCTTTTACGACTCTACAAAGAGATCTTTTGTTAGATTTATATTTATTATATTGCGAAGTGAGCATGATAGCAAATAGCTTGGCAATTGTTACAACCATTTTTTCTAATCAGCTGTAATTTCTATATTTTTCAGGAAGAGTAAATTTGGACATATCCAGCCATGTTTCCCAGGTTTTGGCCGTTTCTTCAACTAATGGCTCAAGTCGGCGTTGCTAAAGGAATATTACGTAATTTCGAATTCAGAAATGTCCTACCCGACTTTTTGTGTGAAGATGGATTTACCGACCTTCTATCTTTGCATCAGATTCTATCTTCGCTACATCTACCACACGATATAAAAAATTGCACAATGGGTATCATAGAGGCATTAGGTAAAGAGATTTCGAACTGGTGTTACTGTCATTGTGTATTTTTTATTGACGCCGATCTTGACTACTGGCATAGAATCCAGTGGTATTCGCACGGAACTATAAATAGATTAGAGACTGCCCGAGCTTTCATTCGAGATGAAAACATCAGCATTGGACACAGATTTAATTTGGCTTGCGCTTACTATCTGGAAGCAGATGTACGGACACTATTTCAAAATATGTCTTTAAGCTATCGAAAGTATTTTTCAGTAAGGAAAGTAGAGTACAGAAGCAGGATGTTTTGGTTAGATGCATTGCAAACAAATACTTCATTTAATTGGTTAGAAATATCTCTCGCCGTCTTAACTGACAATTTTTCTATACATAATTCTTGCAATTTTTTCCATAAAAATTGCTTAGGACTGCTTCATGCTTTCCCGAAATTGGTGAATACGAAAGCCAGAATAAGAAGTATTCTGAGTTCTTTAGGAAGCAAAGAATTGCATGCATTTGATTTGTACTTGTGTCTCTCTAAAATGGAAGATCGTCATTTAGACAACTTGTTTGATCGTTTATCTACGGAACAGCAGATAAGTGTATGTATGTCTTTTTTGCACTGGCCACTCCAAGGTCTATTTCTTGATGTATTAGAGCTAATACGAAGAAATTTAACTGAAGATTTTTATCTAGAGTTATTTGGAATAATTTTATATGAAAATTTTAACACAAAGTGGTTTGATTATGATTATGTAGATCTTGTTAAACAAATTTGGTCATCGTTGTCAGACTACATTAAAAGTAGAATTGGACAAAACAGAATCTTTCCATGTTTAAAGCAAGTTTTAAACCACGATGAACAGTAGCCTAATTCAATTGAAATTATCAGACAAAATATTGACTTGTATGTCTAACTGTAATGCCCAGATTGTTTTAAACTCTAAGTAAAAATATTTTCTGTTTTTTAGATATAATTTTAATTTGCTGTTTCAAATCTTTTAAATTGTTATATTTTACAAAAAGATCAAATTAAAATGTTTTATTCTTTGTGTGTATTTTTATTTAAAGAGTATTTTCGTTATATATTTTGTCTCGGGAAAGAATTAAGACTGCAAACACAATTAGAAAAATAAAATTTGGTTGACATCTGTATATCTAGCATATTTATAAAATAATTCAAATTACATTTCAATAAGTTAAATGAATTTAGTTTTATTTCACATGAAAGAAATGGATTTTTGAAGCATAAATAGAAGCATTTTAATATTGGAAAAATGTTTTTAATGGACGAGTGAAAATAATAAAATATTATCAAAGAGGAATGGAGCAAAAAGTGATAAACGTTCAGGAATATTTCATTAGGGAAAATGTGTGTCAATTGTGTGCTATTCTTTAACTTTGCGTGTAGACAATATTTGACGAAGTGAAATTAAATTTTTCATACTGTCGTTCGCAATTGATAAAGTTTATTGTAAATGCAGGAAAAAAAATTAACTCTTGAAGGCAGGGTCAAATTTTAAAATGGTTAAAATGATATTTTCGTAACTTTGATTTTTTTTTTTAAATTATTTTCCTACTAGTGGTAATATATTAACTGTTATTCTGCGCATAGAACCTGAAATATTATTCATCTTACATTATGAGTTAAATTATTTTTTCTCGAAAGTAATGAAATTAGTATCAGATTTCAAATTTTTAATTTATTTTTGAAACAAAAAATATTTTCTTCAATCAATGCTGTTAGTTATAAAATAGAGCATTTCTACGTTCTTTTATACGCGAATCCACGTGAGAAGTAGTTCTATAATTTAAAATTTTAAACTTTTTCATGATTCCAATGAGTCAATTAAATTTCCGCTCTTAATTACTTGACATACAAAGACGTCTGTGGGACGTCATTCATTTCATGTGCCTTTGTAGATTTGGACGTCTCCAATACGACACGTCTTCGACGTACAAGGTGCAGTATACTATTAAGACCACACGAGGACGACATCTGAGCTGACACTCCCCTCTCCTAACATCCACAGCACACCAACGGGAGGACTTTGGGCCCTGAACGGATTTAACGTAATTCTTTGGCGACCAACGATCGAACCTGTGACTGAACGAAAACTGCCGGCTGTGAACTTGACCACTAGGCTACCACGGCCCTATTGTCTTTAGAACACCCGTCTACTGGCCGTTTTGACTTTGTGAACGTAACGTTACTCCTATGGAGTTTCTTCAACCGTCCTCGAATGATTCTATTTCGGATGCACTTTTTTGCATTCAAAGAGATAAAATATTAAAGATTTCTGAAGAATTACGTTTTCTTTCCGATTTTTAAAATTATTTTCTCTTCTTATTTTAATACGTATTTTGTGAGTTCTCGATTTTTAAATAATATTCTGAAACACTTCTAAAAACCTGGAAGAATATGAGAAAGTAATAATATAAATGATGAAATTTTCGAGGAAATATCCCCAATATAGATTATATATCAATCAAAATGATGCATGCAACCGAAATGATATATCATGATAAAGTAAAAATATTAGAGGTGTTGGTTGAAATTATTTCCTATTAGATTAAGAGTTACTGCGGAAGAATTAAAGTAAAAATTCTTAACGGACGTCAAAGCAGGAAAATCAGCCTAGTTGTCCGAGGACTAAGGGAATTTCACAGCCTTAGTACCTTTTATAGCTCAATTTTATAGTTTAATTACATGTATGAATTAGATCATTCATTAAACTCAAATTAAATTCATATTATTGTAAAACCAAGGATGTCACTGCAGGATTTTCAGCGGAATTAGACAAAAGTAGTATAATGACTCGGAAATAATGAATTATGCTGTAAAAAGTGTAAGAAAAAAACCAAATTTCTGGCTAAAAATCCCTTGTGTGTAATGAGATATTTGTAATTGAAGAGAGAGAATTTGAGAAATAGGCCATTAGTCTTAAAAATTGTTAGGGAGATTACATGGGAGGCCATACAATATAGAATTTTATGCCAATCCTTTAACATAGTGATTTTATAATTTCCTCTTCATTAAACTCGGGAACATTCAGTAACGTGATTTGCATAAAATTATTCCGAGTCAAACAAAGGGAAACGTGATAAGACAAGTTAAAAGAAAACAAGTGCAGTGAATTGAATTAAAGACAGTGTTATACGAGCGAAACGGAATTGAAAGGAAAAGGAAGGAGAATAACGACAAGGTGATAAGTAATTGCAGATATTATTGAATACTCGTAATCAATAGTTTCGATGGAAGCTACTTCCAATTAGGGTAATATGTGGTGAATCTGTGACAAGCCATAAGCGTGTGAATTGGACAGAATGTATTTTAATTGGACCTGGTGTAATTCTAATTAGACTTTATGAGAATATACTCCAGCATTAACAGAGTTTAGAAGAATTAGAGTGTGATCTTGTAAATTCTACCTTAAACTACGTTGTCTTGTTCCTACGTAACAGCAATTAGAATCTTGAATTTATTGCCTACTTAGATTCTAATGGCTGTAACTAATGTGACGGAAATAAATCATATCTTTAACTTTTTTATTAGATATATTTTTTCATCAATGTTTTATTCTCACGATATTGATTTAAAAACATGTCATCTAAATTTTAATCCAATAACAATATTATGTATTGCCAGGTTATACACATCAGAAAGGAAAAAATGGGTTTTCAGATTTATTTATTTTTATATTTAAATATTATATTTCTGATTAATTGTTTGTATAATATTTCATACCAAACTCCTAAAAAGAGAAACGTAAACATCTCGAATCATTTCCGGTTAGAAGAGGTTTTCCGCATGATCAAGTAGTATTAAAACAGCTGTAAATTGGCATCTCAATAAGATAGAAACAAAATGCAAGCAGACTTTCAAAGATTAGATTGAATTTGAATATGAGACCAAAAATGAAAAACCGATATTTTGATCAAAAGAGTTTTTTCAAGGTGCACTGCCACCTTAAAGAATTCCAGAAAAATTTAAAGGGGAAAATTTGAATAAAAAATTTATATCATATACTATAACATATGTACAGATTTATAATGCGATTAAAATACAGATTTGGCTTATGAATTTGATAAATAAATGTTCTGTTGTAATTATATTTTATGAAGAATTCCAATAATGCTCCAAAGAATGTGCGATTATTTGAAGGAGGGAACTTGGAACAGTTTCAAGTTGCATTTAACAATAGCATTTTTAATGAGAGTTTTTAAATATAGATATCCCGAGAAGGTTTTAGATTCTCTATTCAGAGGAGTTTAAGACACATTTCGAATAACAATTATTTACACACTTCTTAAATTCAATAACAAACAATCAAATAAAAAGTAAAAAATGTTGTAATACATTAAAGTATTGTAACATAAAAGCAAAAAAAAAAAAAAAAAGAAAAAAAATCATTTTTTTTTTTTACATTTTAACTGACAAACATGAAAAATAAATTGCAAGAGAGTATTTTTATTATTTCATTAGCATACCATAAATCAGAAAAATGTGTTAAATAATACAGATGAAAACTTTGGGAGCAATCATTTAAATTTTATGATTGCTTCAATCCAAATTCTGGCATAGAATCCTCTAAATTTTTGCGACGTTTAAGTCAATTATTCCAAACTTTAATGAATGCCTCTTTTAAACATAACTGCTTTCCACAAAAGCATAAGTTTTTTTTTCTGTAGACTACAGCAAATTACAGGCGTTTTCTCTTGTTTCACTTCGAATGACATTTTCTTGGGTTTTTCTTTCAAACCTGCATTATTGAGAACATGTCTTATTGTTTGAAAGGTTGTTCTAATATTGGAAGGTGTTGCAAGATGTTTAGTAATTTTTCCAGCTGAACCCATGAGATTTTATAGCTATGTGAGCAACATTTCTTTTTGATGTCGTTATTAATTTACTGCAATGATTTAATTGTCCGCGCTTTTGAGGGACCTGCGTGGCTGCGGTAGCCTAGTGGTCATGGTTTCGAATTCGTGGCCGGTGGTTTTCGTTCAGTCGCGGGTTCGATCCTTGGCCGCCAAAGACCCGCCGTGTAGCAGGGGCTGATGCATGTTAAATCTGTCGGGGGTTAAAGTCTTCCCTAGGTGTGGTGTAGATGTTAGGAGAGGGGGTGCCAACTCAGGTGTCGTCCTCGTCACTTGACCGAGGTTCAAATTTACGGGTTCGTTGCCAATAGCCTCGTGTTGCTTCTAGTGCGACGTTAATAAAAACTAAACTTTGATGGACCTGCCTCCAGTCACATTAAATTTTCACCATCGCAGTCCGTTATTATTACGTTTGTGGCTACTCGTTTTACCTAGGAATAGACATGGTAGTATAGTGAGACCCGTGTGGTGACCGTTTATAACAGAATAGTCCCACTGTAGCTCATGCCTGTCGTAAGAGGTGACTCAAATGGGCACCCTAGCCCTGGGAATTATATCAGGGGACCTCAGGGGCTTGCTTTCTTTTGGTCAGTAAGGGCATCATGACCCTGAAGCACCACAGTGATTTCTTTTCTTTCTCATGAGGTTTACTACAGTAAACACGGGAGACTCACCCTCGGGTTATCTTAGTGATCCTTCTCTATTTTCGATCCTCCTTCTTGTCAACGAATTTTTGTCTTTTTTTTTTTTTTTTTTTTTTTCAATTTTTTCACGTTCAGATCACAGTTAAATCTTGTTTGGCGCAACATAACCATATCTGGCTCTTTAGCCAAGGCTCTTGTATTCACATTCATTCACTCACTCACTCGGAGGAAATATCTAAAAATTTTTATTTTGTATAAAGCGAATTGCTGAATGGTACTATATATTAAAAAAATGTAAACAATATTTAAATACAATTATTAGTTTTAAATAAATAAACTGATCATATCTGTAAATAATGTATTTTTTTTAATTAATAAGATGATTTATTATAATTCGTATTAATATAACTTTTCTACCATATGTATATAATATGTGACATTTAATATGTAATACTTATTCAATTAATTATAATATGTAATTGAGTATGTATAGTTATATATAAAAATAATTATAAACTGTAATAATTATTTATACATATAATGTAAATTATCTTAAATACTATTAAATAAATAATATTTTACATATAATTTATATTAAAGTACAATAATTTGTGTTTCTATTAAGCTTGTAAATACATATAATTGAGAACCATAAACAGTTCCATAAAATTACTATTTTCTTAACATTATCAATTTTATAAAGTTTAAATTTGCCATTTCCGTTATCAGAGCATGGTTTGGGCTAATTTTTTTTTTTTTTTTTTTGTCATTATGAATTCATTTCTTGCTGATCACTACTTTGGCGACCTGTTTCAAAACTCGCCAAAATTTCCAAGGAAGACTCGACACTTCACTGTACACTTGACTCATTCTAAGACTAAAGCAATTATCCACTGTTAAAGCCAATGCATACGATATTATCGTGTTTAAATAGAATATAGAAAGAAAAAAAATCTTCAGAAATCTCAAATAGACGGACTTTGCTTTTGGCAATCATGAGTTATTTTGAATATTTTAATGTAATCGCAACTCCATATTTTTAGTTTTAAAATTGTTAGTCTTTCAAAAAGTATTTGGATCTAGCATTTTAGTTTTAATACAGTAGCCGCGGTAGCCTAATGTTATGGACGCGAACTCGTGCCAGGCGGTTTCTGTCGAATCACGGGGGCCTGATGGTACTAAAGACCCACAGTGTAGAAGGGGCTGATGTCCGTTAAATCTACCGGGATCCGAAGTCATCCATTGGCGTGGTGTGGAAGTTAGGAGAGAGAGGTACCAGCTCTGGTGTCGTCCTCGTCGATTGACAAAGTTTCAAAATGACGAGGTCCGTCGCCAATAACCCTCGTGCTGCTTCTAGAGCGACGTTAATAAACCCAAATGAAACCTTTATGTCAGAGTCCTATCCTATCAAGTTCAACAAAATTCATCTCTGAGCAGTTTAAAAAGAACAATTTTGTGTAATGAAGGAACTCTTCTCAATTATTTCATAGGCCGCGGTAGCCTAGTGGTCATGGCTTCGGATTCGTGGCCGGCGGGTTTCGTTCAGTCACGGGTTCGATCCTTGGCCGCCAAAGACCCGCCGTGTAGATGGGGCTGATGCGCGTTAAATCTGTTCGGGGCCCAAAGTCCTCCTGTTGGCGTGGTGTGGATGTTAGGAGAGGGGAGTCAGCTCAGGTGTCGTCCTCGTCACTTGACCGTGGTTCAAAATTACGAGGTCCGTCGCCAATATGCGGACGTTTTATTTGCTTATTCCTTCCTTCGGTAATCTCTTGTGTTTCTTGCCGGGGCCTCTGCTAGAGTTTCTGGCTTGGCTTCTCAAGTCATTGCGTGCTCATATTCGAGCTCCTGCTTGCCGTTTTCCATCACCGACTTTATTTATTTCTCTGTGAGTGTTGGTTATTACATCTTCTGCATTATTTGGATTTACTTTCACTGCAACTACCTGCTGGATTTCCTGAGTAAGTGTTAAATTTCTTATAAAATTACTTATGGATAAAACTGTTAGCGTTGGTGATGTCCTTGCATCTCTGTAACTGAAATATGGAGAATATTCTTGAGAGTTTACCTGAAATCAGCTTACTTCTGGAACTTGTTCCAACCGACCCGAATACTGACGAATACAAGTTTGTTTATGATAAATAAATTAATTTTGGAACATTCTTGCGCAATTATGGAGATAAAAAAATAAAGACTAACAGATCAGAAATATTCAGCTACATCACCTCTTTTTCAAGGTTTTCAATGAAATTTTACAAAAAGATAAAAATAATCGTGAAACCTATGTTTCGCAGCGGGAAGAGGAAAATAGCTACAAAATTAATCTGAATGAATATTCCAGCCGGATTATCGAACTTGAAAGGAATAATGCTGAACTGAATGGATGCCTTACAGAAGCCCGAAGAAGTTTTGATGTTCTCACTTACAATATTAAAGAACAAATTATTAATAATATTCAAGGACTACAAGAAACTAATAGACAACTTTATACTAATACTCAAATTCTCAAGGAAGCTTCTGAAACGGTTCTCAAATCCAGGAAACCTACATATACACAGATATTGGCAACCCCTACTTCTACCTCAGATTCCTTCCGTCAACAACCTAAACCTCAAAGAGTCGTAATTGTACGCCCCCCATCTGATGAAAATTTTACCTCTGTTAAAAATAAAGTTACCTCATAACTTATCAATTAAAATAACCCACATAAACAAAATTGGTCGGGGTGGATTGGCAATCAATCTGGTGAGTGAGAACGATGTACAGCTGCTAGAATCTGAACTTAGAAAAATCGATTCCTTAAAAAATTACGATATAAGGAGACCTAAGGCTAGATACCCGCAATTCATTTTGATTGGAGTGGATGCACCTTATAATGCCGAATCATTAAAAGTAACTTTAATTCAGAAGAATGAAGTATTTAATAATGAAAATTTAAAAATTAATTTTCCAATTAAAACAAAAAGAGGTAATAATTGGGTTATTACAGTTGATCCCAAATCATACCCCAATATGAAAAATTTCTCGTATGTTTACCTTCATTTCGAAGTAGTAAGAATTGAACTATTTATAAATGTGATGCAGTGTACGAAATGCGGGGCATTTGGACATACCAAGAACCATTGTGTAAAAGATCAAATTTGCTTCCGATGCGGATCTACAGACTCGCATGACAGAACTGAGTGTACAGCAAAATGCATTTACTGTTGCGGCAATAATCTGCGTTTTGGATCTAGCTACGAGATTAATCACGGGCGTAGGGACAAGAATTGTCCCATACTCAAAAACAAAAAAACATTTATTTTTAGTCATACCGATTTCGGCTTGTAATATATTTTCATGTGTTCTCATACTGACCTCGGTCATTACTTATTTTGCTTTTTGAATCTCTGGCTGATCGAATCCATATTTTGCAACTAAATGCTAATCACTCGCGTGCTGCGCATCTCCAGGCTTTTGTGGTCGCTTCGGAACTCGGATCCGATCTTCTGCTAATCCAAGACCCTTATCTTAATTTTAATACCCCCTTAAACTCCCCTCCTGGATCAATTCAATATTTCTCTTTCAAAAATAAATGTCTCACTGTTTGTTTTAATAAATTAATTTACCCCGAATTTCTTAACAAAACCGATCATACAATAGGTTTCTTACTTAAATTTAAAAAACTTTCTATTTTAGCTATAAATTTATATTTCCCTCCTCACGATGAGTTCGATACCATGTTAAAGGAACTTTCTATTTATAAAATTTCAAATCATAGTTGTCTCCTGACCGGGGACATCAATGCGAGGCCCCCATCTGGGGCTATGATTTTATTGATACCCGAGGGGACTCTCTGATTGATTTCGCGTTACAACATAATTTAAATTTCTTAAATATTCCAGAATTGGGTCCTACTTTCGTGGCCCACTCAGGTAAAGGCAACCCAGGTATATCCTTGATATCTAACAGCATTATTTATTTGATGGATAGGTGGAAGATTTCGGACCTGGAGTCTCTGAGCGATCACCGGTTTGTGAGTGTTCATCTGCGATGTGATTTAAATAATTCCGAATTTTATTTAAAAACTAAATACGGTATCAATAAATTTTTGAAAAAATTTAAGAAATCATATCCCAAACTCATTCAAACTGTTGAATCAATGTGGAATTCAGATCAGCTAGAGGAGTTCACTAATTTATTGATTTCAACCGTCCGGTCATCCGCTTTCATATCTTTTCGTAAACGATGGGTTCTTGCTACTCCTGTTTTCTCCTGGTGGAACAACAATTTAAAAAATTTTAGTAATAAATTAAATGCTCTTAAAAGGAAATTTATATATTTTTTAAAAATAATTTTCCACCTGTAGAAATTGATAATTTACAATTAAAATATAAAAAAGAAAGATCTTTATATAAAGGCAAAATTCTTGCTGCTAAAAATGAGGCCTGGGAGCACTTCTGCACCTCCAATAGTGAAAACTTTGGCCTGAAGTTCAGGGTGGCCTTTGGCAAGTCCCTGAACTCTCGGCCTCTTGAGGTCATGGTTCCTAGCTCATTTGATAACTCCCAAAAGCAAAAATATGAATTCCTAATACATTCTCTTTTCCCGGGCTCCGGGAAGACTTTTGATTTGAGTTTTGAGGAGTCTGCACCACCTCTTAGGGTTTCCACTGAAGAGATATCTCTGGTTTTTAAAAATCTTAGCGGTGGGAAGGCTCCCGGCCTTGATTTCTTGGACTATGGAATTTGGAAGCATACTTTTTCTAAATTCCCTGATCTTTTAACAAAATTTATAAGTTTATGTGTGCAATTTTCCTATTTTCCAAATATTTTAAAAGACGCTAAACTGAAACTCCTCCTTAAATCTGGTAAGGACCCGTCATCCGTTAAATCGTACAGACCGATCTGTTTGTTACCAACCTTGGGGGAAATTGTTGAGCGGGTTTTTGTCAATAGATTAAATTTCTGGATTCATCAAAACAATATTCTTCATCCACTCCAATTTGGTTTCAAAGAAAATTCTGGCTGTGATGACGCCATTTTCCACTTGATTTCGTATATCAAATACAAAAGATCTACCGAACACGTTGCTGTTACTTTTATTGATATTCAGGTTGCGTTTGACAACATAGATTGGTCTGTTCTTTTTAAAACTTTAGGGAATCTTCATTTCCCAATCTGTTTTCAAAAGTTTATATACTCTTATTTAATAAATAGACATATTATTTTTTCTAATAATAATTTTACAATAAAGCATCTAATTACCAAAGGCTGTTCTCAGGGTTCAGTACTTGCACCCTCTCTGTGGAACTTATATTTTAATTCTATTTTGAATATAAATTGCGAAAACTTTTTAGTTCAAGCTTTCCCGGATGACCTGGCGGTTATTTCCACAGGAAATTCGAGAAGAGATCTAGAGTATAATTCTAATATATTAATCGATCTTATTGCTGAACATCTGGCACGGCTAAGGCTGGAAATCTCTATTGAGAAAACCGCCTCGGTTGTGTTTAGAAGCCCGTCAATCCACAACAAGGGAGTTCGTGGTGGCAGCGTCTTTAGTCGAGACCCAATTTTTAAACTGAAGAATTCCTTCATAAAAATTTGTAAATTTTATAAATATTTAGGAATTCTGATGGACTGCCAGCTCTCCTGGAGTCCCCACATTAATTATCTTAAAGAAAAAATTTATAATCTCTCACTAAATTTTAATAGGGTATCCTTCAATGATTTTAATTTCAAAAATTATAAACTGTGGTACTTATGCGTTATAGAACCTATTATTGTCTATGATGCGGGGGTTTGGGGTGGTGACCTAAACTCCTCGCAAATTACTAAGCTAAACTCTATTCAGAGAATTTACCTTTTAAAAATTACCAAGGCCTATAGGACATCTCCCACTTCTGCTTTGCAGGTGATTGCTGGCGTTCCCCCTATTCATCTGACCATAAGATTTCATTTTCTTAAGTATCAAATTTGGAGGCGGCATAATCTAAACTTTTTTCACCTAATTAATAATATTCCATTTGATTCAAATACCTCATTGAGAACTGTTCGTCCTGAAAAACAAATTATTTTTCTTAACAAATTTTCGGGACCCTCCGAGTGGGAGATTTACACCGACGGATCAAGCATCGGGTCCGAAACTGGGTTCGCCGTGTGTCTTCCACCGTTGTGTCCTAAACAGGGTCTACATGTTAAAACTGAATTTTTATAATTCAGTTTTTCAGGCCGAGCTTTCAGCAATCGGATTTGCCGTTTTGTGGGCCGTCTCTCATAACTTTAAAGTTTCTGTTTACTCCGACAGTTTATCCTCTATATTGCTACTGCAGAGTACTAGAAATAAATCGGCTTTTATCAATACCATTAGAGAAAAATTAACAACTTATTCTGATTTTTACAACTTACACTGGGTTCGGGCCCACGTGGGAGATTATTGTAGCGAAATTGCCGATTTCTTTGCAAAGCTCGCTATCACTTATGGTGAGAAAATGAATGTCCCTGCCCCTCAGTCTCATATAGTTATGACCTTAAAAAATAAGCTTCTTTCTGACTGGGAGGTCTGGTGGTCAACTTGTAATACTGGTATTCGGGTTCAATCATATATTCCTAGACCAAATTTGAGTTTTTATATAAATTCTAGTTTCATTACACGCTTCTTAACAGTTTATAGTCCCTTCATTTCTTATTTAAATCATTTTAATTTAAAAAGTACAAATTTATGTCTCTGTGGCTCTGTTGGAGATGCTGACCACTACGTTTTCTCTTGCCCTTTTACCAGAGATTTTCATTTAAAATGTCCTGTTGTTGAAGCGAAACCTATTTGGCTGAGGTCCGTGTGTGAAAATCCCTACTTACATTCTAAGCTTAAATCCTGTATACTTACGGCTCGTAAAATTACCCAACAAATTTATTAATTGTTACAAACTTTTATTATATTTCTCAATATTTTTTTCATCCCTTACCATGTAGATATAATTGTATGTCTTGTCTAATACTTCATTTTTGTTTACGAATTTGTGGACGTTTTTGTATTGTACTATTCAACCTGTCGTGTATCTTATTTCTGTAAGAAAATTTCAACGGTTTCTTGTGTTTCTGTCATGTATATTTTTTGTTGTGCAAATACCTTGTACATTTTGTTTAACCTTTATTTCAAAATTATGTAAATATTTTGTTATTTTGTCATTAAATGCTGAGTGCGAGGGTGATTGTTACCCGGGGGTCCGGTTTGCAGCTTTAAACCCTTTGGGTGAGCTCGGTCCCCTTGGGTATTCTGCCAATACCCCTCGTGTTGCTTGTAGTGCGACGTTAATAAAACTAAACTAAACTAAACTTCTCAATTATATTTCAAAAATCCTTTATTTTTAAATCGGCTCGCTTATACCTGAAAACTCATTAAAGGATATCTATAATGAACACTTTTTGTACTTTTGTGTCTTTAAAACATATTTAAACCTTCGGGATCATATCCGCCGCTTTATTACCTCGTTGCAAAATGTATAATCGTTCACGTATTCGCCTATTTTAATTTTTTACATAGATAGCAAGGGGTCCGAAAAGCCATTGAATTTTCTACAGATGGTGCTAATGTTGGATCAATATTAAAAAAAAAAAAATCTGAATGTATAATCACTGAATTTTAGTTATCAAATGTATGAAATTATTTGCCATAGTAGTTAAAATTAACGTTATAATAATCTAAAAATATATATATATTTTAAAAGGCACCGTAAATTTGATTCGATTGCATTTCGAATTGAAATGAAGCAAATAAGAAGAAAAGCAAACTTTTTGTTGCATAATATAGCAAGAAACTTCTCAAAAACATATGCATATGTATGAGTGTTTTGTAATTCAAATCTTAACTCAACTCGTATTTCTTGTGTTGTTAAGTATTTAATGTAAGTTGTCTTTAATTTCTTCAAATTGCATAACTGAATGTAATAATACTCAATCTTAAGAAGTGTACTGAAATTGTTAAAAGTTTCAAATATTTATTTTATGAGGTGGAATTTAAAATGAATTTTGAACCTCTGTAAAAGAATAAAGTAAGCATTAAGAGCATTTTGAGGTAGTTTTAATGTGCATAGCAGTAAAAAAGTAGTTAAATGTTTTTGAGGGCTTTTTTCTTTCTTAAAAACTATACTGCTAATTTAGTCAATGGACCAAGTGGAAAAAAAATTAAGTAAAATAATAGAAATTGTTTTAAATATTTTAATTATATTTATTTGTAAATAAATTCCCTATTATCAATGCAAATTTATTGTTTCTTAAATTTTTGCTTAAATGTTCGAGTAACGTGGGTTTGAAAAACAGTTTCTGTGCAGTTAAATGAAAATTGAATTATAAATTAATATTAATTTCTTACTAGGCGCTTATCTATATATGTTAACCTCAACAAATCGTTTCTTGAAAAAAAATTTGAAAATATTTTTTTTATTCTACAACATTAAAAACATGAAATTCCATTTTATCTTTTATTCGACTTTGAACGTATTTCGTCGATTCTGTACATTAATTCTGTCACCAGATCATTATGAAATGCAGGAAGGG
Source organism: Nephila pilipes (assembly GCA_019974015.1). Lineage (NCBI taxonomy): Eukaryota > Metazoa > Arthropoda > Arachnida > Araneae > Nephilidae > Nephila > Nephila pilipes. Next base: position 23,865 of record BMAW01123451.1, read on the forward strand.
CTGTTCGGAGCTCTTAAAACTTTTGGCATCTCAATTGCTTCCTAGCATTCATTTAATCTTGGTTGTAATTCAAACAGGTGACATTAATCTGCAACCTAGAAGCGTATAATTAATATGCACATTAGCAGCAAGTCTTTATATTATTTTATCTTCATTAGGAAGTCATTCCCTGCAAATCACTATTTCATAATTCCATTAATTTCTCTTCTTTCCAATAATTTTTCTTCTTATAAAATCGCATATCAAATTATTTTGCTTTTGGTAATAATTTAGGATCTTTCTTTAATATTTTAATGTAATCACTACTACATTTTTAAGACGTTTTTATATATTTAACTAGGTGTGTGTCATGAAATTTACGATCGTTAATTTAACCAACATCCCATCAAGCTAGAGCTCTGAAACTTTGGGAATCGTTCTTATTCGTCTAACAATGCAATATTGAGACATTTGTGACAAGTCTTAACAAATACTTTCTTTAATAAAGCAGTTTAGCCCAACCACTTGGCGTGATTTCAAAAATTGGCATAAACTTGGAGATTTTTTTTGGTTGAAAGTTAAGTCCGTACAACGGACCAGGGTAGCCACATTTCACAAAATACCGCCAAATAATTCTTGACGCCAAGGGTGGTTGTGTTAAACTGCATTCCAACCATTTATTTTATCGGAGAATTAATTAATTTTAGTTAGTCTTAGCGTTTTTATGTATTTCAATTGGTGTCTGTCTATGTGTGTATCGTTGTGTCATCAAATTTCCTATTGCTAATTTTACCAACTTACCATCAAGTTAGAGCTCTGAAATTTTGGGAATCGTGCTTACTTGCCTAACAATGCAATATTTAGACACTTGCGACAAGTTGTAACTAATATTTCAATAATTTTATTAATAAACTTTGCCACCATATAAAAACTTTGGTTTTTATCTCGAATTATTTCCTTTTAAAGTTATTAGTCTACTAATAAATAACTGGATTTAGCTTTTTTAATTTTAATATTTGATATAATTTAAATTTTATATGAAAATAAAAAGTAGTATGCTTTTAATAAAATTTTCATTCTTTTTTATCATTAACAAATTACAAATAATAGAGTGGAATTAAATCATTCATATTGTTAAATAAAACATAAAAATAATTGTACAGCAATTTCCACATTACATTTGATGTACATCTTGGCATGAATTATATAAATTGCACTGTTCTTCAAAAACATTTAATATTCTTTCAGTAAAAAGAAACTTTCTTACATTTTTAATCCACAATACCCCTCTGTCTCTGAAATATGCTTCGGAGCTGTTTGTGATGGTAGAAATGTATCACATTTTTAATTCCATTGTCGGAGAATTTGCAGGGTAATGAGAGAATACGGTGGATGATTAAACTAAGGGTATTATTTTGTCTCTGAACACTATAAACAATAAGTGAATAGCGATTGAGAGTAGAATCAAGAAACAAATATCAACTGTTTTTCAACCCGATATTTTGGATGAATACGTCAAATTCTTTTCATCGAAAACTTCAATGTATGTGTATAATACCTATCAGTAATTATTGGACAACATTTATGAATATAGAAAACCTTTCTATGGAAGAATGAAGTGAGAATTTTTTTTAAAGAATTAATGGAGTTTTCTTGCCGTTTGGCTTACGATAATAATTTAGAATTCCAATCGGAACTTAAGCTGTTCGCGATTGTTTTAAAAAAAAGTTATTTCAGAAAACGTAATCATGAATTTAGTGATATTTGGATCATTTACACCCCTGAAATGGTATATCTGCAATTTGCAATCTCCATAGATTTTTATGCATAGAATTAACATTATTCAACCAGACATGTTTTACCTTATATCCAGGGAGAATGATTCGAATGGTTTCTTTACTGATGTACAAAGACTTCTATTCTCAGCGACTCTTAGTGATTCTTTGTTGAAAAAATGCTTGATTTCTTTGCAATCTTGGATGGCCTAGGACTTGATCTTCTGTTATGCTCATCACCTACCTTATTTCTTCCGTTCAATACATTTGTGCCACAGGAAAAAGTTTTTATCTACTTAAACATCCTTAGCCTTGTCTAATAAATTTGAATGTTTCCGAGTAACTTTTATTCAGTTTCCCATTGCATTTGTTTACCGATCTTTGTACTGTGTTATGATTCAACAAGAAAGTCATACTTCTCGAATGAATGATGATAACTTTTGAGTGAGTTTAAACAAAGCGCAGTGCTCCAAAAACCGATGGATGCTTATCAAGTGTGCGTGATAACACAGAAGGCCAATTGTACCCTGAGATCTCGTGATAATCATACAAAGTTTTTGACGTACTTTGTAAGTACCCCTTTTCATACTTACGAAACTCTTTCATCAAAGTATGAATTATGGAAGATGAAAAGGAATTTAAAAATATTCTTGAAACTTCTCATATTTTGTAAATTTAAATGCAATCCATTATTAGAGTATCTTAACAAGTGATTTATTTTCACACGTTCTTAGCAGCTTTAAATGTCACTGCAGTTTAAATCAATTTTAATTTCAGCTCGTTGTACTATCTTGTAATTCTAAAGGAGAATACTATACTTCTCAAAAGAAATCTATATTCATTCGAGTTAAACAAGTACGCAGTGCTCTAGCAGACGATGAAAATTTGTGTAAGTAGCCTAGTGGTCATGGTCGAGGACTCGTAACCAGGGGTTTTTGTAAAGTCGTAGGTTCGAGCTTTGATGCCTCTAAAGTTCCACCATGTTGATGAGGCCGATGCAAGTTAAATCTGCTGAGGCCCAAAGCTGTGCCATTGGAGTGGTGAAGAGGTTAAGAGAGACTGAATTCCAGCTCAGGTTCAAAATTACGAGGTCTGTCGCCAATAGCCTCGTGTTTCTTCTTGTGTGACGTTTATAAAAACTAAACTAAACTAAAACATAAAGGACTGCCGACAAAATATTTAATGCTCTTATATTTATTATATTTATTTTTAACTCTAAATGTTGGAGCCCTTTTTGAATTTATTTTGTGTATACTTTTAGTGATTATATATTTTCAATGTATAAAATTACTTTTGCAGTTCCTTTTATCATGCTAAATGTAGATAAAACTTATCGTGAATTTTCATTAAATTTGGTTTTATTATACTATGTATTTTTAAGCATCAAAATATAGGCTGAACTGTGAGAAAACCAACTGTCCAAATTCTTTATTAAGCCACTATATCTTTTACAATCATTTAACACTAAGAAGTCCTTTTTTATTTCAATACCGCAGTTGCTTTTCAGCACAATTTTTCGAAATTAGATGTTGTAAAAATTATTTACCATTTAGAGTGAAGAAATCATCTAAATGGTAAATAATTTCCATTTTACTTGTTAATGAATTAGGTTGTAGAATTAAACCAATATCATAAATTAGTTCCTCCCATTCATTAACAAAATTGCCATTTTTCTCCTGCTTTGAAAAAGAAAGGAAGATGTCTCGCTTTTACGACTCTACAAAGAGATCTTTTGTTAGATTTATATTTATTATTATAGCTTGGCAATTGTTAAAAACATTCTTTCTAATCAGCTGTAATTTCTATATTTTTCAGGACGAGTAAATTTGGACATATACAGCCATGAATCTCAGATTTTGGCCGTCTCTTCTAGTAATGGCCCAAGTCAGAGTTGCTAAAGGAATATTAAGCAATTTCGAATTCAGAAATGTCCTACCCGACTTTTTGTGTGAGGATGGATTTACCGACCTTCTATCATTGCATCAGATTCTATCTTCGCTACATCTACCACATGAGATAACAAATCGCACAATGGGTATTATAGAGGCATTAGGTAAAGAGATTTCGAACTGGTGTTACTGTCATTGTGTATTTTTTATTGACGCCGATCTTGACTACTGGCATAGAATCCAGTGGTATTCGCACGGAACTATAAATAGATTAGAGACTGCCCGAGCTTTCATTCGAGATGAAAACATCAGCATTGGACACAGATTTAATTTGGCTTGCGCTTACTATCTGGAAGCAGATGTACGGACACTATTTCAAAATATGTCTTTAAGCTATCGAAAGTATTTTTTAGTAAGGAAAGTAGAGTACAGAAGCAGGATGTTTTGGTTAGATGCATTGCAAACAAGTACTTCACTTAATTGGCCAGAAATATCTCTCGCCGTCATATCTGACAATTTTTCTATATATAATTCTTGCAATTTTTTCCATAAAAATTGCTTAGGAGTGCTTCAAGCTTTCAAGAAATTGGTGAATCCGATGGCCAGAATAAGAAGTATTCTGAATTCTTTAGGAAGCAAAGAATTGCATGCATTTGATTTGTACTTGTGTCTCTCTAAAATGGAAGATCGTCATTTAGACAACTTGTTTATTCGTTTATCTACGGAACAGCAGATAAGTGTATGTATGTCTTTTTTGCACTGGCCACTCCAAGGTCTATTTCTTGATGTATTAGAGCGAATAGGAAGAAATTTAACTGAAGATTTTTATCTTGAGTTATTTAAAATAATTTTATTTGAAAAATGTAACACAAAGTGGTTTGATTATGATTATGTAGATCTTGTTAAGAAAATTTGGTCATCGTTGTCAGACTACATTAAAAGTAGAATTGGACAAAACAGAATCTTTCCATGTTTAAAGCAACTTTTAAACCACGATGAACAGTAGTGGCGGTGTGTGCAATTGCTGTTTACAGTGAAAAAGACACCACATTTTGACATTACGTGTCGTGTGTTTTGGGTCGTTGTCGTGCTGAAATATAAAATTTCTATCTAAACCCAATTTTTGTGCACTTTCTTTAAGATTGTTGCGGAGTATGTCTATATAAAGCTTATGATCCATTATACCATCTATCAAAACTAAATTTCCTACCCCATTTGCAGCCATACAACCCCAAACCATGACGGAGCCACTACCATGTTTAACTGTAGGACGTAAATTTTTTGGATCCAAAGCGGTGTTCGGCTTTCTCCAAACGGTGTGACGACCATCGCTTCCAAAAATGTTGAATTTACTTTCATCACTAAATATAACTTTCTTCCAAAAGTCTTCTGTCTTCAACTGATGAGTTTTTGCAAACTGCAAACGCTTTTTCTGATTTTGTAAGCTTATGAAAGGTTTCTTTCTAGCTACTGACTTGCTATGTCCAGCATGTCTAATCACATTTCACAGTTTCATATACACTTCTGCAGATTATTCTGAGAAGTCGCAGCTAGTTTGACTGCACTCAGTTTAGATTAATCTTGATATCTTTAAAATTCTTCTTTAGCTACATCACTCAGAATACTTTTCCTTCCCTCTTCCACTCTTATTTTGAATTAATCCATCGTGTTTAAATTTCCCATCGATTTCTGGACACATGAGTGACTCCTTGACAATTTCAGCTATTTCACGATAAGATTTTCCTTCAAATAACCTTAATATAAATTTTTTACACTCAATACTAGTCTCTTCCGAGGAGCCTTTTCCATTTAAAATTACAGCTTATATTTCATAACTTCAAAAGACAGAATAATAGTCTGAAAAGTTTAGGATAAAATTCTCCAAACTTAGATTATTAGTAGCAACAAAAGAAATCAATGGTAGTTAAACAAAAATTTCTATTGTGTATCCAATTTTTTTAGTAAAATCTGCTTATGTTTATTTGAAATGCCTCTAAAAAGTTTTATTTTAGAATTTTACTTGACTTTATTTTTCTATTAATTAAACCTTTGTTATGCTCAAGAATAAAATCTTTTAACTTCTTGGTTAAGTGTTATTTTGATTGAAAGTTGGATTTATCAGTAAAAGTAAGGTGTATCTCGATTGATTTGTAGCCACTGTATATGCATGATGATACATTATTCCCAAAAATTTAATCTACATCTCTCCTTCGTTACTATAAAAATACAAATATATGGTAAAAAGTCTCAGTAAATTGTTTTTTTTATGTAATAAATACTTTAAATTAAATATTTATCCAAAATAAACATGTTAATATAATATTTTTTTTTTTTTTTTTACATTCTGACTATTGATACAAATTGATGTCATAAAAAGTATACACTTTTCAGAAAATGACCACAGCCTGATGAATTAGCTACCACTATTTTACTAAAGATTTTGCGCTTGATACAGACATTGGATTCAGATCCTAATGTGGCCATGGTAGCCTAGTGGTCATTTCTTCGGATTCGTGGCGGCGATTTTCGTCTCAGTAGCGGTTCGATTTGCCACAAATACCTGCCGTAGCTGGCTGATCTCCGTAAATCTGTTTCCCAAAGGCAAGGTGGAAGTTAAGAATGATGCCAGCTCAGGTGTCACTCGTCACTTCGACCAAGGTCTCAATGTTCCGCCGCAATAGTCCTCGAGTTGCTTTTAAGTCTAACGTTAATAAAAATAAACCAAACTTGGTCCTTACAAATTTAACGTGCATCTGCCCCGGATACAAGGTGGTTCTTTAATGCCATCAGGGAACGAACTCGTGACTCGACAAAAACTTTCAGACGAGAGTCCGTGGTCACATATCTCATTTCTCAAGTAAACGAAAGGCTTCAGTATGAAAATTGTATTTCAATGTCTCCAGACTTCTGGAATCAAGTTATATTTAGTGATGATAAATTCAATGATTTTGAAATGTGATAAGTATGTTATTATTATGAAGCTAACAATGTTGTTCCGGAAAACACCATTCCTATTGTCAAGTGGGGTAGGGATGGCTCTGCACTCGTGTGGGGGTGTGTAATAGTCAATGTGTGAGAAGTTTAGTATTTATTGATGGGATCATAGACAAAATTCAATACTTGAACATTGTGAAAAATAAATTGATGCAAAGTGCTGAAAATTTGTGTTTAGAATCGAGTTTCATTCATTCTAAGCATGCAACTTAATTTTTTTCTATGTTATCTGTTGTGCCACTGTAGAACGCATTTGCGCACCCCACCACAATCATCTGATCTCACCATTATTGAAGATTTATGCCCACAATTGGAAAAATCTGTCCAAAAGCCCCGTATTACCAGTAAGGACCATTTAAAAATAGTTTTAAGAGAATAAATAAAAAGATGATTTTAAATCATAAGTGAAATAACCCGAAATCTGGTTAAATCGATGCCATGCTTTCTACAAGCCGTCATTAATTGGAAATGGGGTGCAATCAAATATTATGCTTTCATTTAAAATTATTTTTTTATGTTTTCATTTAAAAGGTTTTTTTTATGATTTCCTTTAACAGTTATGCCAGATGTGTATTCAATTTTGTAACTTAATATGTTGTAGTTTCTGCTTAAAAATATGTATAATTAATTTATTAAACGGGTTTAATACTTTTTCACATCTATTACATTTTTTTAAATGTATTTTATGAATTAGATATATATTAATTTCGTATAAATTTTCAGTGTTACTTTTTTTTATTCTTTAAATGTCGAAAAGGGAATGTATAGACTCAATTTTGGGAGCTACTGTGTGTGTATGTGTGTGTTTAGAAAAATTCACTATTTCGTATATATAATTCATTACTAACCCTATAAAATAATGGTTTTCATTAACAAAAAGTAGATTGAACTAGAAATTGAAAGAAAATAGCTTAATAAATCTACGCAATGAAAATCTGTACACTTTGGGAACTAATTTTAATATCGGGATAGATTTTCGATTTCAATATTTGTTCTATATTTAGAACCCGTCCCGAGACATCAGGAAGACAAAATACTAGAAGAATAAAGTATCTACAAATAATCTATAAAATCATTTAATTTTCTCTAATTAACAAAAGATAAAATTCAATAATCATTTAATGATGTCTGCCTTAAGAAAATCTAAATTGTTTTCCAATTAAGTCTTGTCTTTAACAACAGCATCCACGAGTCCACAGCGTCTGATGAAATCAAATGGAATAGAAACGCCACTATTGTTGCCCTAGACGAAACAATTTTTTCAGATATAAAGCACGTTTTTCTTTATTCCATTTTTACTTTCTACTTACGTTGGCTTCCACAATGATTTAACAAGATGTCCATAATCATGATCAAGCCATTTCTTTGCAAGTTTTTCACGTAAAATGAACTCGCGCAATTCACCTCTAACGTTATGAGTGAAGTGCTCTCCTAAGATTTTCACAACGTCCAGAAACAAATCTTGGAGCGGCCAGTACAAGAAAGATTTACATATATTGATGAGTCGTCTCTCATCTAACTTTTCGAATGCTGCATCCAATTCGGCGTCTTTCATTTGAGATAAGCACAAATGCAAATGAAAGGGTTTTGCCGATCCCTCAGTTGTGGCAACGTGTATGCATCGATATCTGGCTTCTGGAGTTTTCAGCTTCGGAAAATAATAAAGCAGTCCATACAAATTCTGGTAAAAGAAACTGGTTTCATATTCATCCCGGTTCTCATTTGTGATGGCGTTATTAATTCTTGACCAATCTAATTTTGATTCAGTTCCTAATGCACTCATCCAGTATGTCATTATTTTGATCCTTTCCGTTAACAAAAATGGTAAGAATCCAGGTACTCCAAGAAAATTCGAGCGATCAGCTGTGGTCATGTTTTCCCATAGCGTGTATGCATCATCTTCGAAATAGTAAAAGCAGGCTAACTTTAACCTTCGGGTAATATTTATATTTTCGCTCTGAATCAAAGTTCGGGCAGTCTTAAATTCATTTACAGTACCATGAGGAAACCAATGTATTATTTTATTCTTGTAATCAAGATCGGCGCCGAGCTCAAATTGCTCGTGGGAATCAAACCACTGCTTAACTTGTACACCTAATGACTTAATTATGCCTTCTATACGGTTTGTTATCGTATTTGGTAGACCTAAGGTAGATACAACTTGATTTATACACATATAGTGTTCTTTCTTGATACGTCCATCTTGAGACAAAAAGTCGGTACGCAACGTTTCAAATTCGAAGTCGTATAATATTCTCTTGGCAATTTTCACTTGAGTTATTGTTTGAAAGTTTGGCCAAAATCTGATACTCATGACTGAAGAAATCGGAGTTTCTTTCCGAGAGATCCCAGATTCCTAGAAAATAATCAAAATTACAGTCAGTTAGAAGGAAATAAGCATAGTCGACGAGTAAAACGTCTTCAAAAGATCCGGCGCAGATATAAACCGGAAAAGCAAAAGTAATAGAAATTTTAATTTTCCAGTCGATACTATGAACAGAATCGTATACTCAAAAAATTCCGCTATTCAAGATAAGATATCTGGATAGAACATTATATTAATTTCAATGAGCTGATTGTTTACTAACGTCGCACTTCGAAACAACATGTGACCTGTAGGTGAAGGACCCCTTAATTTTCGACATCGGTCAAGTGACACATCTGATATGACCTATCTTCCCCGAATTGGTACACCACATCACAGGAAAGGACGACTTAATGGTGCAGTAGATTTACCTTGCATCCACTCAGCTGTTTGGGAAATTTTTTTTATAGGTATTAGGAATAAAGCCTACGACTCGAAGGGGCGAAGTAGCCATGGACACGCGCTCGGGATGACTTTGTTCACATAAAGTCGTTCATTCGCGACCATGACTAATCTACTGCAGCACCCTAAATTTCAATTAAAATCAGAATTTTTAACCCTTTCGCTACCGGATGGAGAAAAAAGAAGTGTTTCGCTGGGCCCGTGGCTTCTTACCGAGGAGTAACACGCTGGGCCCAGACGATTTTGGATATTAAGATTAATTCGTGAAAAACATTCCTCTAAAATCGGCTATTTATTAAAATATTTTGGTATTTACACATTATTTAAAATGCATTAAACTTAATATATACAAAAGAAAATATTTAATCGAAAATTGAATGTTTTATACATAAAATTACATAAAAAAAATCATACTTTTAAGAAAATACAAATTATATTTACATATGCAATATAAATTTCATGGTGTAATGATGTGCCATTATTTGGAATATATAGATATAAAAGATAAATCTTATTTTGCTGTATGGTACATTTATAAAAAAAAAATTCAATGCATAGTACAACGTCACATGCCTTTCACACATATTTTGACGCTTCAAGCAAGATTTTGAGCAAAGGCCATAGTACCTCTTTTTGCTTTAATGTCTATGTACAGATTTGGATTATTTTCACCAACATTACAGTCAGATTCATTTATTTTTTCGCAAATCTCAGTATTAGATAAACACTTTCTTTTCGTCATGATTGTCGCTACAAATAGAAAACCGGCCGAATGAAATGAACAGCTGAGAACATCTGCTACCAAAAGCCCTAACACTCATAAAGGGCCATAAATTCTCCTTCGAACTTCTAAGAAGCAAGCAAGAAAGAAAAAGCAAACCGAAAGCAAGTGCACCCTTTAAATCACGTCATCACATTTAAAGAGCCGCGTCGCATCACGTGCTTTTAACAATCACCCCCCTCCTGTTAGCCAGAAGTGAAATCCAAGCCCATATCACGAAGATTTACACTCCAAATCTATATAGATTTCGCGGTATTGTAACGCCATACAGTAACATTAAGAAAACCAAATAAAACGTTCTCATCGAGCGTATCTCTATTGATACACTGGGCCGTAGAAGACACTCACTCAGCGTATCGCCCGTGATACGCTGGGCACAGGAGAGCCAACACGAGCGTATCGCCTGGATACGCTGGGAGCGAACGGGTTAATGCATAAAAATTAAACAATTCTTCCATTGTCTACGACGTTCTTATTGCGTAACCGATTTGCAAACCCAAAATGAGCATAGGCTTCATTTTTTGTCAAAATTCCTTGAAAGGATTTCTTCTCGACTGGCTGGAAGCAAAAGAATGTTTTTCCTAATGCGTAAATAAACGTGAAACACTCACTCGACACTTTTCATAGCATTTCACTTCAAACGAGACATTCTAATTTTCGCATTCCAGCAGACGTTGTTAAAAATTAACGTTAAAAACAGGAATTGTTAAAGTCTATCGTGAAAGAAAATTTATATTGTATAGTGTCGAAATTTCTTATTTTAGAATTATTTCATACCATACGCTCCTTGAATTTAAAATTCATGCAATTATCTCCAATGGTTCAAGAATAATTCAAAACTGAAACTTTAGAGTGTTAATACAGCTTTAAAGAAAGATGTACTGTATGTTATATAACTAACAAACTTAATTTATTATCTTAAGAACTAAAAATATAACGGTAATCATTTACGTTAAGTAATCCAAAACATAAATTCCCTCTAACGGAGTATTCAAATATATTGGGAACTAATGAAGACTCATCGATATTTAATATATATATTCCCGTTTTAGTTTGTTTTTAGATAATTGCTGTTAGACTATTACTTGGATTATCTTATTCAAATTCTGAAATGTATTTAACACTGCAGGAGTACATATCTGATTACTTTACAAAAATCAACCGAGTGCATTTGTAAATCTCAATTGTGTATTGAAATATTAAATCAAAACACATTTTCCCCATTTGTTAGATGACGGAGGAAATAAAGAATTTTTGGTCGTGTCTTGATAGAGGTTTTTACTTTAAGGATGGTACACATATCTATGGAATTGGGAGTCAGTTTGGGACACTTAGCTCATTTCTTGCATCACTGGATGTGTCCATAGCAAAATTAGTCTCAAAAAGTCCATACACTGAAAATCTCACTCATATAGATATGTAATAAATAGTTCACATTCCCAAGAATGAATAAATAAAAGGTGAAATATATTCGAGAAATCTTTTACAACGTTGAATAACTTAAACCAAATGCAGTTAATGAAAGTAAATTTTAGTTTCCTTAGCTTTCATTGACAAGCTTTAATATTAAATTTTTATTTTTTAAAAATAAGATGACTATTTGCTGTCACATTAGTCCATATATATAGAAGTAGAATTTGGTAGTTATAAGTATTATTCAAATAGTAGTATTTAATCAATTAATAAACAGTTTTCTTCATTTATTGTTCTTAGTGTGGAGAGAATATAAATGTTGCGAATTTAGAGAGGAAGGATATCCTTTCATCCTTGCCTAAGAATAACTATAATAAACGGACATGCTCTTGGTCGGGGGGAAGACGGATGGCTAAATAAATGTTCATTAACTTCCTACTTCGAAGCAACACGGGGACTAATGGCAAAGTCCAAATGATATTGAACCTCTGTAGTGAGTGAGCGAGTGTGAAGTTTATTGGCGCAAGAGCTAGATGTGGCCAAACAATCTAGACGTTAAAACTATGAAAATAGATTTGTCTACAAAAAGTGTCAAGTGAGAAGGTAAAGTTTATTGGCGCAAGAGCCAGATATGGCTATGTTGCGCCCAAAATGATTTAACTGTGGTCTAGACGTGAAAAAAAAATGGAAGAAAAAAACACAAGAAGAGAGGAGGATTGAAAAGAATACAAGAAGGAGGGTTGAAAATGGAGAATGAAATAGCTAGGTTATCCCGGGGGCACGTCACCTGTGTTTACCAAAGACAGTAAACCCCATAGGAAAGAAAAAGATCACTAAAATGCCTCAGGGTCATGATGTCCGCACTTACCTAAAGATGGCAAGTCCCGAATTTGAGAAAAAACCCGGTCATTAGTTTTAAAATTTGGTAAGATTTCCCCGGGGGGGGGGGCGCATACATTATAGAATTTTATGCCAATCCATTAACATTGGGCTTTTACAATGTCCTCTTCATTAAACTCAGGAACTTTCAGTAACGTGATTTGCATAAAATTATTCCGAGTCAAACAAAGAGAAACGTGATAAGACAAGTTAAAAGAAAACAAGTGCAGTGAATTGAATTAAAGACAGTATTATACGAGCGAAACGTAATTCAAAGGAAAAGAAAGGAGAATAACGACGAGCTGATAAGTAATTGCAGATATTATTGAATTATCGTAATCAATAGTTTCGATGGAAGCGACTTCCAATTAGGGTAATATGTGGTGAATCTGTGACAAGCCATAATTGTGTGAATTTTACAGAGTGTATTTTAATTGGACCTGGTGTATATTATAATTAGACTTTATGAGAATATACTCCAGCATTAACAGAGTTTAGAAGAATTAGAGAGAGATGGGATCTTGTAAATTCTACCTTAATAAACTACGTTGTCTTGTTCCTACGTAACAGCAATTAGAATCTTCAATTTATTGCCTACTTAGATTCTAATGGCTGTAACTTATGTGACGGAAATAAATCATATCTTTAACTTTTTTATTAGATATATTTTTTCATCAATGTTTTATTCTCACGATATTGATTTAAAAACATGTCATCTAAATTTTAATCCAATAACAATATTATGTATTGCCAGTTTATACACATCCGAAAGGAAAAAATGGGTTTTCAGATTTATTTATTTTTATATTTAAATATTATATTTCTGATTAATTGTTTGTATAATATTTCATACCAAACTCCTAAAAAGAGAAACGTAAACATCTCGGATCATTTCCGGTTAGAAGAGGTTTTCCGCATGATCAAGTACTATTAAAACAGCTGTAACTTGGCATCTCAATAAGATAGAAACAAAATGCAAGCAAACTTTCAAAGATTCGATTAAATTTCAATATGAGACCAAAAATGAAAAACCGATATTTTGATCAAAAGAGTTTTTTCAAGGTGCACTGCCACCTTAAAGAATTACAAAAAAATTTAGCAATTAGAATCATTTATCAGCAATTAGAATCTTGAACTTATTGCTTACTTAGATTCTAAGATGGCTGTAACTAATGACGGAAATAAATCACATCTTTAATGTTTTTATTGGTTATATTTTTTCAGCAATGTTTTATTCTCACGATATTGATTTAATAACATGTCATCTGATTTTAATCCAATTAATAATATTTTACTTAATGCAGTTCAAATCAGGACCATGTTTGAATTTTTCCCATTATCAGCCACCACAAAAGATCATTTAAAATTAAGACTTGATTTTCGCTAACCGTGGTTTTAGTTATCCTGTACATACGCTCATTATTTTGAGCCAATATATTTCGTCAAACAAGGAGGGGATTTTATGAAAAAGGTTGAGTTAAAAAAACTCAACCTTTTTCAAATTCAAGATAAAGAACACAAACGTGCAAGAATTAGGGGTCTAATGATTTAACTTTTCATTTCGTGGATTTCATTACTTTAATTCGATTGTGATATTTTTTCATTTTTTCTAATATCTCAAAATGAGGAAAATTTAATTCGTTCTTAACGTTTGAAGCAAATTTATTTTCAAATGTAATCACATTTAAAAAAACATCGAGCGGAAAAGTTATCAATTTTATATCGTTGCGAATTTCATGTTTCAATATAGAAATCGTTTTTTAAGCTCTTTCAACTCAATCTGTTAAAAAGAAATTTACGATATTTCGAACTTAATATTATGATAAATTAGTTATGCAAATATTATGCATTCTTAATAAGAAAAAAAAATAACTTTCAAATAAATAATTTATCAGTCAGTATATTTTCGGTCCTAATTTAGATTATTTTGAGCCAATATTTTTTTAAAAACGTTTAGTTTTTGTTGATATTAAACTTTGAGTAGTTAGATTATTTTTATACTGTTCTACACGCTAAAAATCCAAAATTGATTTCATGCTTATTTCAATCAATCGTATTGACTTCAATTATAAATTTTGGAAATTATTACAAATTTCGTAGCTTTACCTATTACGAAACTTAACGGGTATCGTAATTTTTACAGATGCGTAAAACATTATTGAAAAATACACAACTTACTTAAAAAATAAAATATGAACTTGAAATTCACTAGGATAAAAACAGCTTGCAATACACTACCGGTGACATGTGTCACTTTATTGCACTGCTATTCGAATATAATTTATTTGCTTCATTTCACTTTGAACTTCTGACAACTCCCTTACATTTAAATTGCATTTATAATATTTTTAACCTTAACCGATAATAGCTCTCGTGTTGCTTCTAGTGCGAAGTTTATAAAACCAAACTAATCTTAACTGATAATAGCACTGATTCAATTTTAACTTCAATAATAATGTTGATAGAATTTCTAATTAAGCCGATACATATAAGAGCAATCAGGCGTTTTCGAGCAACATATTCAAGTACTGGGAAACTTAATAGTGTCAACTTAACAATTCTTTAAAAGAAACTTCTTTTCGCTTTCAATTTTCAGATCTCGTTACGATTAGTGATTTAATAACGGACCAAAGTGAGCGATTTTCACGATGATGATGATGACAGTGAAATTTTATTGGAGCAAGAGCCAGATGTGGCCATACTGCGCCAAACAAAGTAAATCTGTGATCTGGACGTTAAAACAATGCAAAACGATTGATCAACAAGAAGGGTCAAGTCAGAAAGTAAAGTTTATCGACGCAAGAGCCAGTGAGTGAGTGAGTGAATGTAAAATTTATTGGCGTTAGAGCCAGATATGGCTATGCTGCGACAAACAAGATTTAACTGTGGTCTAGACGTGAAGTTGAAAAAAAAGATAAAAAGTGGTTGACAAGAAGGAGAGTCGAAAATAGAGAAGGATCTCTAGGATATCCCGGGAGTGCGTCACCCGTGTTTACCAAAGACATTAAACACCATGGGAAAGAAAAAGATCACTCGGGTGCCTCGGGGTCATGATGCCCGTACTTACCTGAGACGCAAGAGCCAGATATGGCTATGCTGCGCAAAACAAGAATTAACTGTGATCTAGACGAGAAGAAACTGAAAGAAAAAAAAACAGACTCAAATTGGTTGACAAGAAGAAGGGTTGAAAAGAGAGAAGGATCTCTATAGTACCCCGTGGTTGCGTCACCCGTGTTTACCAAAGACATTAAACCCAATGGGAAAGAAAAAGATCACTAGGAAACCTCGGGGTCATGATGCCCGTACTTACCTTAAGAAGTCTCTGAGGTCCCCTGATATAATCCCCAGGGGCAGGGTGTCCGAATATACCCCCCGGCGTAGGGTACCCATTTGAGTCGCCTCTTACGACATGCATGAGCTGCATTGGGACTATTCTGTCAATCCTGGTCAACACACGGGTCACCGACGGCTACGAATCCGAAACCCTAACCACTAGGCCACCGCGGCTATAAAAGGGTCAGAAACCCGGTAACAAGTAATTGAATAACAAGTGTGTCTTATTTGCCCGTGACATAACTATAACTTCTCCCATAAGTAATCAATCTTGAAATTGTCCAAGACATTATAACGAAATTATTCTTGTTTTACTTTTTATAAAATACAGATTAGTCTTTTATTAGTTTAGTTTTTATTAACGTCGCACTAGAAGCAACACGAGGGCTATTGGCGACGGACCTCGTAATTTTGAACCACTGTCAGGTAACGAGGATGATACCTGAGCTGGCACCCCCCTCTCCTAGCATCCACACCACGTCAACGGGAGGACTTTGGGCCCCGAACAGATTTAACGTGCATCAGCTCCGGCTACACGGCGGGTCTTTGGCGGCCAAGGATCGAACCCGCGACTGAACGAAAACCACCGGCCGCTAGTCCACGACCTTGACCACTAGGCTACCGCGGCCCCTGCATTAAAAGAAACACGATTTGAATCCATTGAAGCTGTGTAAGAGAAACGTCACGCTCCCTGATAGAGATGACGGATAAAGACTTTTGAACAGTGAATGAAACTGAAGGTTATTGGCGCAAGAGCCAGATTTGGCTATGCTGCTCCAAACAAGATGTAACTGTGGTTTAGACGTGCGAGAAAAAAATTGAAAAAAGAAAAAAAATGATTGACAAGGAAGGTCGAAAATAGAGAAGGATTGCTAGGGTAACCCGGAGGTGCGTCACCCCTGTTTACCAAAGACAGTAAACCCCATAGGAAAGAGAAAGATCACCAGTTTGAGCGTTTCAAGGTTAGAGGAGTGATGTATATTGAAGGTGATAAGTAAATGTATATATGACATCAAAATTAAATATATTCTAAAGGCTGTACCTGTATTTAATAGCCACACCTCGCAGAGAAGGAATGCCAAACTATTGTGGGGGCTCGTCGCCCGTTTTCTCCAAAGACTGTAAACCCCCTTGAGACAGAAAAAGGAACAAAATGGGGATTCGAGAGAAATAATGATGCCTATACTTACCCGAAGAAAGTAAAACTCAGAAGGTAGATTAATTGTCGAACATTTGCGGACCGGGGATAGTGAGCGACTTAAGTATTTTATGGCGCAAGAGCCAGATATGGCTATGCTGCGCCAAACCAGGTGATACATAAAAAGTATTTAAAACATTGCGCGAAGGTAAAATTTAAAATCCTTGTGGGACAAATCAGAATAAAATTAAAAACAATGGTAATAAATATGAGAGAAAATTGTTGTTTAAAATCAATAAAAACGTAATCACATCAGTCTAAAATGAGATAAAAGAGTAAAACATAATAAGATAAGATTGAATACGAATTTTCTTTTACTTTAAGAAGTTAGTATGTTCCATTTGGTCCACTGCATCCTTCAGCCAGGAATCATCGACATCGAATAAAATGCAATCATCGACATCGAATAAAATGCAATCATCGTCATCTCCAAGATTAGGTGGTAGGGTACTTTTTTTGGGTCTATAAGCATTTAATTTAATATCAATTTTCGGTTTGTTGTTTAGTGTAGGATGAGAAATATTTCGGTACGGGTTACTTTATTTTTCTTTTTGGTTTTTGTTTTAAAACTAGGAGCATTTACAGATTTTGCAGTTTTGAGAGGAACTATGGAAAGCAAAATATCTGTCCGTGAAGATGACAATGATGTATTAATTGTAGACAGTGGAAAAGTCGAAGGAGTCAATTTGCATTGGGAAGACAATGGCTTAAGACTGTGAAGAGGCGGGCATATCACTTTTGTAACAGAAGGATCGGTTTGGGTGAACGTTGATATAGATGATTTAGTAACCTGAGCGTAAGTCTGAGAAAGTGGTGGAACTATTAATTTGCAACATTTGGGGCATAATGTTGAGTTAGATGTGCGAGATTGAGAACAATTAACACACCTGGGCTCCAGTTGGCAATTCGTGGAAGAGTGCCCAACAGAAGCACACCTAGAGCATGTTAATTGTCCCCGGCAGGCAGTTTTTGAATGTCCGAATCTCTGACACTGGAAGCAGCGCAGAGGATTCGGAATATATGGCCGAATATTGCAGTTCAGATATCCTGCTTTGATTGTTGCGGTCTATTGAAAGTCAAAATTAAATGTTTGGTAGGAAAAGTGCTACCGTCCTTTTTTATTATAATCCTTCTGACCTGAGTGACACCCTATCGGAAAATCCATCTAGGATTTCGACTTCGGATGTGCACAACAGGTCATGTTCAGAAATTACGCCGCGCAGGAGTTAAGAGATTTGTGGGGATAAACAGTCAGAGAAGAATCTAGAAACGTTTTTGCGGACAAAAATTATTTGGATTGTAAAGCGGTTATCGTCTCTATGAGAAGGTCACCAGATTTTAATTTTTTAACAGATTTCGGTTCGCCACTGATACCTAGCAATACTTTTTCTATTGCGAACGGAGATTGTTGGGACATTTTATTGTTCGGTAAAGAGAGGATCAAGAATCTAGAATATTTAGCTGTTTCATCAATGTTTAAGGTTGTGGGTAAAATAAGGCCTTTACCCAGGCACGAAAAATTAGGATCCATAGAATAAAGAGTATGTTCATCCTGGTGTACCTCCACCCACCATGAAATCTAACAAGGGAGGCAGTTGCCGGTTAACTAGCGATTGCCAGGCACGGCACTTACCTGAAGGTCACCCAGGATATAGCACTGCAGCATCAGGGCGAGGATCCACCGGGAAACCCGATGCACCCCTTATCTGCAGCACTAGCCCTACAGCAGTGTCTCATTGCAAATGAATCCACAAAGAGACTTACTACTAGCCGATTGACAGAAGCGGGCTCACTCCTGCCACCCGTCCACAGCAAGGCATGGGCCAAAGGGAACGCGAAAGGTTTCCCCAGGATGCCAATTTCCTCCTTACGGGGCGCGCAACATGATAAACATGCGGGTTGACAAGCCAACAGAAAAAAAAGAAACTTGAAAACAAAATGGATACTAACAAAGATGGAATAAAGAAAAAAAATATAACAAAGTATATATGAACAAAATGAATCGGGTAAATGACATGGATAAACTTAAAAATCTGTGATCTAAACGAAGAAGAAAGGAAAACGAAAGTAGAAAAGTTATGACAAGCAGGCGGGTGGAAAATAGAAAATGATCTCTAAGGTATCCCGGGGAAGTGTCACCCTTGTTTACCAAAGACAGTAAACCGTATGGGATAGAAAAAGATCACTCAGGTCCCTCGGGTTTGTGAAGCCCGTACTTACCTGAAGCAGGTAAACCCTTAAGGGATTGCGAACCGAGAAATTATCTGTATATTCTAGCACTCGTAGTTCGCATTGGTTAAATTTTAAGAATGATAACAATATATGATTTTGTTGAAGTTGGGTCAACAATGAATAATTATCACTCAGTAGTGGGAACAAGTTTTAGTTTAGTTTTTATTAACAACGCACTAAAAGTAATACGAGGGCTATTGGCGACGTACCTCGTAATTTCGAACCTCGGTCAAGTGACGAGGACGACACCTGAGCTGGCAATCCTCTCCTAAATTCCACATCATGCCTCAGGAGGACTTTGGGCCCAGACAGATTTAACATGCATCAGCTCCGGCTACACGTGGGTCTTTGGTAGTCAAGGATTAGTTTTTATTAACGTCGCACTAGAAGCAACACGAGGGCTATTGGCGACGGTCCTCGTAATTTTGAACCACGGTCAAGTGACGTTGGTAGCCAAGGATCAAACCCGCGACAGAACGAAAACCACCGACCATGAATCCGAAACCATGACCACTAGGCTACCGCAGCCGTGGGAACAAGTACAAGATATTGGTTAAGAACATCTTCCACAAAATTTGTCACTAGAACAACTTTAAGATGCATCAGGTGAAGAAATATCAAATAATAGCAGAACTGACCCTAATCTTCCATTCTAAGACCCCTTGAATCAACAGAGCTATTACTAAGTTATTTTGGGCAACAAAGATGTCGCGTAGGGGCTAAACAAAGAAGATCGTTCACGCAAGAGGATAAAAAGTACCAAAGAGCCAATAACCAACTATTATCCACTATGGTTTGGTTGGAAAAAGGATTGGAATTTAGAAAAATATATCAAGTGTTTTTTGATTAAACATTTTCATTAGTTTTTAATAGGGAACTGACTGCACCTTGTAAAAATAGCAAAAATGATCTCAAATTTACTTTATTGAATTAACGAGTGAGTGAGTGAATGTAAAATTTCTTGGCGCAAGAGCCAGATATGGTTATGCCGCGCCAAACAAGATTAAACTGTGGTCTAGACGTGAAGTTGAAAAAAAGATCAAAAGTGATTGACAAGAAGGAGGGTCGAAAATAGAGAAGGATCGCTAAGGTATCCCGGAAGTGTGTCACCCGTGTTTACCAAAGACAGTAAACTCCTTGGAAAAGAAAAGGGTCACTAGGGTGCCTCGGGGTCATGATGCCCGTACTTACCAAAGAAGGTAAGTCCCTGAGGTCTCCTGATATAATCCCCAGGGGCAGGGTGTCCGCCTCTATCCCCTGACGATGGGTACTCATTTTAGTCGCCTCTTACGACAGGCATAGCTACAGTGGAACTATTCTGTCATTTCCGGTCACCATATTGAATTAACGAGTTGCTCTAACAGAAATTTTATGACGCATTCATATGGATGATGTAATTTACAGTAATATGTAAATTGAGCTATAACATAACTCGTGGTTTAATTAACCTGTAGTACAGGTACCTTAGGCTCCGAATTGCACATTTTAAGTGATTAGACCATTTTTCAAAAGATTGAAGGATATGCCAATATTTAAAACTCTTAAAATATTTTGAATGATATCATTTTTCCCGAATCATTTCATAATTATTTTACATACAACATATCAATCTAGAGGCCATTTATTTACATCGGTCGACCGTTCCCTTCAGAAACATATTCAAGCGTTATATCAATTTTAAAGGATTTATATCAAAACTGGTTTCGCTTCAAAAATGAATTCAAATATCCTTAAAAGATAGGACAGACTTTTAACACTTCAATCTGAGAAATGCTTTAATATTAGTACTATTTTTATCCTCAATATTTCTTCAATAATTTACTATTCGAATTAACACACATATCCCAAAATATACAGTGGCACAAACAATTGAGAATACACCTTACTTTTACTTGATAAATCCAACTTTCAATCAAAATAACATCTTAACCAGAAGTGCAAACGAATTCTTATTCTTAGACATAACAAAAGGTTTAATTAACAGTAAAAATAAAGAAAAATCATCGACAAAATTCTAAAATAAAACTTTTTAGAGGCATTTCAAATAGACATAAGCAGATTTTTACCTCAAAAAATTGAGGATACACAAATGAAATTTTTGTTTAACTACCACTTGATTTCTTTTTGCTTGCTACTAATAATCTAAGTTTGGGAAATTTTATCCTAAACTTTTTCAACTGTTATTTCTGTCTTTTGAAGTTGGTTATGAGAATATAAAGCTGTAATTTTAAATGGAAAAGGGCTCCTCGGAAAGAGACTTGTATTGATGCAAGAAAATTTATATTAAGGTTATTTAAGAAGGGAAAATCTTATCGTGAAATAGCTGAAATTGTCGGTAGGAGTCACTCATGTGTCCAGAAAATCATTGGGAAATTTAAACGCAATGGATTAATTCAAAATAAGAGTGGAAGAGGAAGGAAAAGTATTCTGAGTGATGTAGCTAAAAGGAAAATTTTAAAAGATATCAAGATTAATCCTAAACTGAGTGCAGTCAAACTATAGCTGCAGAAACTTCTCAAATAATCTGCAGAAGTGTAAGTGCTGAAACTGTGAGAAATGTGATTAGACATGCTGGATATAGCAGTCGAGTAGCTAGAAAGAAACCTTTCATAAGCTTACAAAATCAGAAAAAGCGTTTGCAGTTTGCAAAAACTCATCAGTTGAAGACAGAAAACTTTTGGAAGAAAGTTATATTTAGTGATGAAAGTAAATTCAACATTTTTGGAAGCGATAGTCGTCACACCGTTTAGAGAAAGCCGAACACCGCTTTGGATCCAAAAAATTTACGTCCTACAGTTAAACATGGTGGTGGCTCCGTCATGGTTTGGGGTTGTATGGCTGCAAATGGGGTAGGAAATTTAGTTTTGATAGATGGTATAATGGATCATAAGCTTTATATAGACATACTCCGCAACAAACTTAAAGAAAGTGCACAAAAATTGGGTTTAGATGGAAATTTTATATTTCAGCACGACAACGACCCCAAACACACGGCACGTAATGTCAAAATGTGGTGTCTTTTTCATTGTAAACAGCAATTGCACACACCGCCACAGTCCCCTGACATCAATGTCATAGAAAATTTGTGGGCCACACTAGAAGCAGCGGTCCAAAAACACCAGATTAGAAACAAAGCCCATTTAAAGCAAGTGTTACAAGAAGAATGGGATAAAATATCTCCAGATACCACAAAAAAATTGGTCGAATCGGTACCAAGACGTTTGGAGGACTTTATAAAAGCCAAAGGACATGCAACAAAATACTGATACTGTCTATGCATGTAATATATCGAAAAAATTTCATTGGTGTATCCTTAATTTTTTGAGGTAAAGATCTGCCTATGTTTACTTCAAATATTTGTGAAACTTTTAATTTTAGATATTTTTTTGTTGATTTTCGTTATTTTTACTGTAAATTAACCCTTTTATTACGTGTAAAAGTAAAAATACGTCTTCTATTCTAGTTAATGTGTTATTTTCATTAAAAGTTGGATTTATCAAATGAAAGTAAGGTGTATCCTCAATTGCCTGAGCCACTGTAAATGTTGTTGATACGAAACAAATAAAAGAATCCATTTAATATAATACATTATATAACAGGTCAATTGAAAAGTCCCCGGCCTACCATAGTAAAACACATTTTTTTGGCAAAATTAGTTTTTTTTTATTCAACATAATTCCCGTCAAGGGTGATACACTGATTATAGTGACCCTCCAACTTTTCGATACCATTTTTGCAGTACGATTTGCCCTTTGCTTCAAAATAGGCCTCAGTCACCTCTTCATTCGACGAAAATTTCTTCCCAGCGAGCATTCTTTTCAGATCTGAGAACAGGAAATAGTCGCTAGGGGCCGGAGAATACGGTGGATGAGGAAGCAATTCTAAGCCCAATTCATGGATTTTTGCCATCGTTTTCACTGACTTGTGACACGGTGACACAATTGTCTTGGAGAAGCAGCACTTCCTTTTTCTTCAAATGAGGCCGTTTTTCGGCGATTTCGTCCTTCAAACGGTCCAATAACGCTATGTAATAGTCACTGTTGATGGTCCTTACTTTTTCAAGGTAGTCAATGAAAATTATTCCATGCGCATCCCAAAATACAGACGCCATAAACTTTCAAGCCGATTGTTGCGTTTTCTCACGCTTTGGAGCGGGTTCATCGTGTGCAGTCTACTCGGATGACTGTCGATTGGACTTCGGAGTGAAATGATGTTTCATCCATTGTCACATATCGACGCAAAAACTTGGGTTTATTACGCTTGATCATCTTCAAACACTGCTCCGAATCATCAACTCGTCGTTGTTTTTGGTCAAAAGTGAGCTCGCGCGGCACCCATTTTGCACAGAGCTTTCTCATACCCAAATATTCGTGAATGATATGATGTACACGTTCAGTTGATATCTTTAGAGTGTCTGCTATTTCATTCAATTTCAATTTACGGTCATTCAAAATCATTTTGTGGATTTTTTTAAAGTTTTCGTCGGTAACAACCTCTTTTGGTCGTCCACTGTGTTCACCGTCTTCGGTGCTCATTTCACCACGTCTGAACTTAGCATACCAATCCTTGATGGTTGATTTTTCTGGGGTAGTGTCCGGAAACTCGGCATCAAGCCAAGTTTTTACTTCAACTGTATTTTTTCCCTTCAAAAAGCAATATTTTATCAACAGTGAGTGAGTGAGTGAATGTAAGGTTTATTCGCGCAAGAGCCAGATATGGCTATGCTGCGCCAAACAAGATTAAACTGTGGTCTAGACGTGAAGTTGAAAAAAAGATAAGTGGTTGACAAGAAGGAGTGTCGAAAATAGAGAAGGATCGCTAGGGTATCCCGGGAGTGCGTCACTCGTGTTTACCAAAGACAGTAAACCCCATGGGAAAGAAAAAGATCACTAGGGTACCTCGGGTTCATGAAGTCCGTACTTACCTGAAGAAGGCAAGTCCCTGAGATCCCCTGATATAATCCCCAGGGGCAGGGTGCCCGGCTATACCCCCAGACGCTGGGTACCCATTTTAGTCGCCTTTTACGACATGCATGAGCTACAGTGAGACTATTCTGTCATCCCCGGTCACCACACGGGTCTATTTTATCAACACGCGAAATTCCTTTTTATCCATTTTTTTCACAATAACAAAAGTTGCTTCACTCACAATGCTATAATTCAAAAATTATGATCCGATAGCTGTCAAATTTATACACGCATCTTTTGAGGGTTAGGACTAACTAAAAAAACATATGGATTTAATTCTAGTAGCGCCATCTATGTATCAGGCCGGGGACTTTTCAATTGATATGTTAATACATTATATATCGTTAACATAACTTTACTTTACAAATTGCAGTAGTCTTCGGCTTATTTTAAAAGAATTTAAATTTTTAGATGATTATGTAATAAATTCATACACTTGTGGTAGTCATGGAAACCTTTTATAACTGAGACAATTCTATTTCAAAAGGTTTTTCGAATATAAAAACTGCCTCAGTCATCTTACCTAGTTCGTTGCGAAAGCTGATATGGTTTGCCCCTTTGACATCTGCCAAGATCATATGTACTATTTTAGGCCTTTAAATTATGTTTTATTTAATAGAGTGATAATTAAATGATCTTTTTCAACACGCGCCAAGATTTAGTCTCTTCCTGTGCGCCAAATATCTAAATGATTTATGCATTTGCCAAGCCTGGGAAGCAACACGAGTGCTGTTGGCGGTGATTTGTCTCGCAGCGGGCGTTTAAACTCACTTTCTCATCTACGAGTATTCGCAAACATGACAAGAAACGTATTAATACACAGAAAAGTACTCGAAGAATAATAAATATACAGATAAATATAAACAATTTTAATGTTAACTGATTATAAAACTGAACATTTATGTTGTGGTCCTTAATGTGAAAAAATAATTTTCTTTTCTCTTCCATATAAATTAAATATGTTTCTTACCATGAAAAGTAGACGTTTCTGTATCGTCGAATAAAATCAATCGAAACACATTGTTTTCCATTGTTCTCTAACACGTGCTTTAAGTACGGGAACATTGCGTCCCTGCGTAATTCAGTTTTAACATTGTTCGGAGTAGACACCCAAAGTTCTTTCACTAGACTTACATAATCGTAATCAAACCATTCCGTTTGAAATTTTTCGTGTAAAATGAATTTGAATAAATCAAGATAAAATCCAACAGACCTATTACTTGGGAAACGTTCTAATATAAATAAAAATAGATTTTGAAATGGCCAGTGCAAGAAAGTTGCAAGCATAATCACTCGCATTCCATCGGACAAGCGATTCAACAAGATTTCCAATTCACGAGCTTCCATTTGAAAGAGACACAAATACAAATCGTATTGGTGTAGATCTCCGCTGCTTATGGCAAACAAAAAGCTTTCTAATCTAGCTGAAGGAGTCTGCAGTCTCCGGAAAATGTGATGAAATCCTATTATATCATCAAAATCAAAACTGAGATGATTATTTTCCAGAAAATCTTCAGTTTGTAGGACGTGAGAAATTCGTGACCAGTCAAGTGCAGTACGTGATTGAACTGCATCCAACCAAAGAAACCTGCTACATGTGAAACAATTTCTTATAATATCTGTTTGACATTCTTCATTCATTAGTTTCCACAGATTCTGCACGTCTTCTTCAAAATAATACGCGCAAGCCAAATAAAATCGTAGTCTAATGTTTATATTTCCAACCTGAATAAAAGATCGGGCGGTCTCGAATCTATTTATGGTTCCATGAGAATGCCAATGTATCCTATTCCAGAAATCAAGGTTCTCGCCAAGCAAAAATTCCATATGATAGTCGTACCACTTCTTAATCTCCTTACCCATTGCCCCAATGATACATACTGTACGGTTTTTCATAACATTTGGCAAAGGTAACGAAGTTAGGTTTTGATGAATATCTTGAAGTTTGTTCGCTACATATTCAAATGTAAAATCTGTCAAGATTCCTGAGAATTCGAAATTTCGTAAAATTCCCAAGGCAATTTTCACGTGAGCTATTAGTTGAAGGGAAGGCCAAAATTTTCTATTCATAACTTTAGAAATTCTATCAAGATATCCGAGAATCTTTATCTGAAAACAGTACACGAAATCCGGTTATTGGTTTAGAAATATCAATGATATCTGTTGTTGACTCGACACTTGCTCGATTCCGGAATAAAATTTCAAAACTAAAATAAAATCTGACTTTTCAACCGTACCAATTGGTTGGTTGATTGCTTATTAACGTCGTACACAAAAATACGAGTTTCATTGGCTACGGACTTTGCAATTTTGAAATGCGGTTAAGTGACGAGGAGTGCACTTGAACTGATACTATCCGTAGAAACTTCCACACCACACTACAAGGACAAAAACCGCCAAAGATCTTACGTTTATCAGACTCGTTGCAAAGCGGGTCTTAAGAGGCATCTGAGTTCGAAGCAACGGATCGGCTGACACGCAGGTGAATGAGTGAGTGAATGTAAAGGTTATAGGCGCAAGAACCAGATGTGGCTATGCTGCGCCAAACAAGATTAAACTGTGGTCTAGACTTGAAGAAATTGATGAAAAGACAAAAATTGGTTGATAAGATGGAGGGTCGAAAATGGAGAAGGATCGATAGAGTATCCCAGGAGTTTGTTTAGTTTAGTTTTTATTAACGTCGCACTAGATGCAACACGAGGGCTATTGGCGATTGACCTCGTAATTTTGAACCACGGTCAAGTGACGAGGACGACACCTGAGCTAGCATCCCCTCTCCTAACATCCCTACCACGCCCTCGAAAGGACTTTGGGCCCCGAACAGATTTAACGAGCATCAGCTCCGGCTACACGGCGGGTCTTTGGCGGCCAAGGATCGAACCCGCAACTGAACGAAAACTAGGGTATCCCGGGAGAGACGAACACACTTGATACAGATTGCGAAAATAACTCCTCGGCTACCGCGGACACGTTGTACTTATAGAGACCACCTTGATAAAATGTTTTAAAACCTGGACGAAAAGGATATTTATTTTAATAACTTAAAAATGTTGATATACGGAAATGCGATAAATTAGTAACTCTGCTCCGTTACAATAAATAAATAATAATAATAAAAAAAAAACCAAATTATTAACTTTGTCCAGTTTTCTGCGTTTCAGATTTTTCTTTCTAAAATTACCTAAAAAGTCATTTCGTAAAATGTAGCCGAAAGATCAGCATTAAATATTTAAAAACTTGATACCAAATTTTAAATGACTATCAAACATTTAACTTTGGAAAACACTTTTGGTCAAACTTTTCTAATTCAATCGATATACAGTGGCTCAAACAATTGAGGATACACCTTACTTTCACTTGATAAATCCAACTTTTAATGAAAATAACACATTAACTACAATAGAAGACGTATTTTTACTTTTACACGTAATAACAGGGTTAATTTACAGTAAAAATAACGAAAATCAACAAAAAAATATCTAAAATTAAAAGTTTCACAAATATTTGAAGTAAACATAGGCAGATCTTTACCTCAAAAAATTAAGGATACACCAATTAAATGTTTTCGATATATTACATGCATAGACAGTATCAGTATTTTGTTGCATGTCCTTTGGCTTTTATAATGTCCTCTAAACGTCTTGGTACCGATTCGACCAATTTTTTAGTGGTATCTGGAGATATTTTATCCCATTCTTCTTGTAACACTTGCTTTAAATGGGCTTTGTTTCTAATCTGGTGTTTTTGGACCGCTGTTTCTAGTGTGGCCCACAAATTTTCTATGACATTGATGTCAGGGGACTGTGGCGGTGTGTGCAATTGCTGTTTACAATAAAAAAGACACCACATTTTGACATAACGTGCCGTGTGTTTGGGGTCGTTGTCGTGCTGAAATATAAAATTTCCATCTAAACCCAATTTTTGTGCACTTTCTTTAAGATTGTAGCGGAGTATGTCTATATAAAGCTTATGATCCATTATACCATCTATAAAAACTAAATTTCCTACCCCATTTGCAGCCATACAACCCCAAACCATGACGGAGCCACCACCATGTTTAACTGTAGGACGTAAATTTTTTGGATCCAAAGCGGTGTTCGGCTTTCTCCAAACGGTGTGACGACCATCGCTTCCAAAAATGTTGAATTTACTTTCATCAATAAATATAACTTTCTTCCAAAAGTTTTCTGTCTTCAACTCATGAGTTTTTGCAAACTCCAAACGCTTTTTCTGATTTTGTAAGCTTATGAAAGGTTTCTTTCTAACTACTCGACTGCTATATCCAGCATGTCTAATCACATTTCTCACAGTTTCAGCACTTACACTTCTGCAGATTATTCGAGAAGTTTCTGCTGCTAGTTTGACTGCACTCAGTTTAGGATTAATCTTGATATCTTTTAAAATTTTCCTTTTAGCTACATCACTCAGAATACTTTTCCTTCCTCTTCCACTCTTATTTTGAATTAATCCATCGCGTTTAAATTGCCCAATGATTTTCTGGACACATGAGTGACTTCTACCGACAATTTCAGCTATTTCACGATAAGATTTCCCCTTCTTAAATAACCTTAATATAAATTTTCTTACATCAATACTAGTCTCTTTCCGAGGAGCCATTTTCCATTTAAAATTACAGCTTTATATTCTCATAATCAACTTCAAAAGACAGAAATAACAGTTGAAAAAGTTTAGGATAAAATTTCCCAAACTTAGATTATTAGTAGCAAACAAAAAGAAATCAAGTGGTAGTTAAACAAAAATTTCATTTGTGTATCCTCAATTTTTTGAGGTAAAAATCTGCTTATGTTTATTTGAAATGCCTCTAAAAAGTTTTATTTTAGAATTTTGCCATTGATTTTTCTTTATTTTTACTGTTAATTAAACCTTTTGTTATGTCTAAGAATAAAAATTCGTTTGCACTTCTGGTTAAGGTGTTATTTTGATTGAAAGTTGGATTTATCAAGTAAAAGTAAGGTGTATCCTCAATTGTTTGTGCCACTGTAGATCGTAATAAGGAACATTCGTGTGACATTTACAATGTCTTCATAAAATTTTGCCTTTTTAAGAGAAGATTCATATACTTAAACCTCGCAGATGACTTCTTATAACTATTCCAATATTTGGTAGGGACCGAAGTATCTTTAGAGTCGCTTTTTCAAAAGCTCTGCTTAGCGAACTAGAAAGAAATTCACACCAAATCTCCTGAGTGAAAGGAGTGAGTGAGTAAAAGTGGATGTTATTGGCGCAAGAGCTAGATGTGGTTATGCGGCGCCAAACAAGATTTAACTGTGGTTAACACGTGAGAAAAATTGAAAAAAGACAAAAATTGATTGACAAGAAAGAGGGTCGAAAATACAGAAGGGGTAACACAGGAGTGCGCCACCCATGATTGAAAAGACAGTAAACCCATGGGGAAAAAATGATCCGCGAGATGGTTGTCCATCACGTACGTCATTTTTCACGTTCTGGCGACGGTCTTACTTGCATGATGCATGGATTTTTAGTTTAGTTTTTATTAACATCGCACTAGAAGCAACACGATGGCTATTGGCGACGGACCTCGCAATTTTGAACAACGGCCAAATAACGAGGATGACATCCGAGCTAGTACCTCCTCTTCTAACTTCCACACCATGCCAATGGAAGGACTTTAAACCCCGACAAATTTAACATGCATCAGTCCTGGCTACACGGAGGGTCTTTAGCGGTCAAGGCTCGATCCCACGACTGAACGAAAACCGCCGAAAAAGAATTCAAAACCATGACCACTAGGCTACTGCGGCCATTGCCTAAATTCAGATTTACCTTGTTTGGCGCAGCATAGCAATATTTAGCTCTTGCCCCAGCACTCTTCACTCTCACTATCTTTAATACTGATTTTGAGTCGCTTTTCTGAAAGCTTTACTTTGTTAACTAGAATGAAATTCCACACCAAATATCCTGGCTTACACTCTAACAGTTCGATGCTTAGGTTCATAAATACTACGGTCTTTTTATTGAGGTTCAAGAAAACCCACAAGTTATCTGCTTGTATGCTTTGGATTAATTGAAGAGTCAACCTACCCGATGGTTCTCCATCACGCAGGTCATTTTTCACGTTCTAGCGGCCGTTCTTATGATGACCTTGTAGACTTGAGATTTTGGTAAAACTTTGTTGGCATTAGCTGTTTTTTATCATTTCCGTAGTTTCACTACTCCATTTATTAAGTTTAACGTAAGACTTCATTGCATATTGTTGTTCAGTACTTTACTGCATTATGAGCTTAGTGATACGTTTACATAATAACTCCTTTTAAGCCACTGCGGATACCTAGACGTACTGGGCGATATGCTGATCATAGGAATATGCAACTGAAATCTCAATTCAATTACAGTCACCAGTTGTAAACTTAAGTAATACTCCAAAGATGCACAATAAATTATTCTAATCACTTGAGACAATCCTTGTATATATATATGACCGACACCCAAATTTTTCTACCATTTCGACATTTAAAGGTTACAATTTTTCTGATAGTCTAGTAATTCGAAATCAAAGAGAGCTAAAAACAGCACCAATGGTTTTATTTTTAATTGTCAATGAGATATCTTATGACATAATTTTGTAGGAGCTCTTAGAATTCATACATAATTATTACCATATCGAATTTGGATCTGATATAAAATTATGAAGCAGTATTTTCGTGTTCAATTTTTTAGTTTAGTTTTTATTAACGTCGCACTAGAAGCAACACGAGGGCTATTGGCGACGGACCTCGTAATTTTGAACCACGGTCAAGTGACGAGGACGACACCTGAGCTGGCACCCCCCTCTCCTAACATCCACACCACGCCAACGGGAGGACTTTGGGCCCCGAACAGATTTAACGTGCATCAGCCCCGGCTACACGGCGGGTCTTTGGTGGCCAAGGATCGAACCCGCGACTGAACGAAAACCGCCAGCCGCTATCCACGACCTTGACCACTAGGCTACCGCGGCCCCCATTTTCGTGTTCAAAGTGTACACCATCTTACTCATAACCACTAAGCAACTCGACATCGAGGAACTATCATGTCTTAATGAACGAAAAAAAATATTTCCTGATTGATTCATTGCTTTTATTAACGTTGCACTAGAAACTAAAAAACGGCTATTGGCGACGGAATTCGTAATTTTGAACCGCAGTAAAGTGATGAGGACGATGCCTGAAATGGCTTAGTTTAGTTTTTTTTACATCGCACGAGAAGCAGAATGAGGACTATTGGCGATGGACCTCGTAATTTTGAACCTCGTTCCGGTGACGAGCGCGACACCTGAGCTAACACCTCTCTCTCCTAACTCCCACACCACGACAACTGGTGGACTTTGGGCCCCGACAAATTTAACGTGCATTTGCCCCACGGCGTGTCTTGAGCGGCCAAGGATTGAACCCGCAACAGAACGAAAACCGCCGGCCACGAATCCGAAACCCTGACCACTAGGCTACCGCGGCCACATATGACGGCGATAAGACCGTAATTCTCCAATATCCACATCATACAAATGAAAGGACTTGGAGCCTCGATGATGATAGTGAAGTTTTATTGGCGCAAGAGAGAGCCAGACGTAGCCATACTGCACCAAACAAGATAAATTTGTGATCTAGACTGTAAAAAAATGAAAAAAATTGATCGACAAGAAGGGTCAAGTGAGAAAGTAAAGTTTATTGCCGCCACAGCTAGATATGGCTATGCTGCGCCAAATAACTGTGGTCTAGACGAGAAGAAATAGAAAAAAGACTAAATGGTTGACAAGAAGGAGGGTCAAAAATAGAGAAGGATCACTAGGGTAACCCGGGGGGGGGGCGTCACACATGTTTACCTAAGGCAGTAAACCCCATGGGAAAGAAAAAGATCACTCGGGTGCTTCACTTGGCGTCTCGAATGCTCCAGCTTCCCTACAAGGCTGGTCTTTAGTGGTTTC
Organism: Nephila pilipes; assembly: GCA_019974015.1. Classification (NCBI taxonomy): domain Eukaryota; kingdom Metazoa; phylum Arthropoda; class Arachnida; order Araneae; family Nephilidae; genus Nephila; species Nephila pilipes. The sequence goes on from BMAW01123451.1 coordinate 56,014, forward strand.
GGGAATCGAATCCATGAATCGACTAAATAACGCATGCAGCTAATTCGTGATCATAACCTGCAATCCAGAGGTCTCCCAATTGGAGTATGCAGAAAGTTCTACGGGGTACGCCACAAAATACTATATGTCCTCTCGCACGTATAAAAGTATGTCAGAAAAACAAAATTTATGTGATTTTTTTTTTTAAACTGTCGACTCTGCATTACAGAAACCTGGCAACTCTGCTTGCATGTTTGGTGGTCCAGTCACTCTAGTCAACAGTGCGAACACAACTGCGCATATACTACGCAATTGCATTGTTAAGCGACATCGTGTGCCGTCGTAGAGTGAAATTGTGATTGTGTATAGCACGAATAATACAAAACGTTTCTTATAACACATGGATCAATAAGTCCCGAGACTGTGTAGTCGTTTTTTTTGCGATTTCCTCCTTCAAACGCACCAGCAAGTCAATATAATAATCACTGTTGATCGATTTACCTTTTTCGAGGTAGTCAATGAAAATCACGTCATGCGTATCCCAAAAAACTGACGCCATGACTTTGCCAGCTGACTGCTGCGTTTTCGGACGGCTTTCGCCAGCTGTGCGCCACTCAGATGACTGCCGCTTCGACTCTGGAGTGTAGTGATGTATCCATGTTTCGTCCATAGTCACGTAACGACGCAAGAAATCTTTTTTGTTGCGAGTAAATAGCGATAAATAGCTTTCTGAATCATCGACTCGTTGCTGTTTTTGTTCCATCGAAAGCAATCGCGGCACCCACTTGGAAAAAACCTTTTTCAGTAAATACACTTCCATATGATATCTGTGTCATCTCAGCAATCTCACGGAGCTTCACTTTACGATCTTTCATTATAATTTTTGTCACTTCACTCACATTTTCCGGTGTAACGGCTTCCACAGGTCTACCCGAGCGTTCCGCGTCATTTGTGTCGGTACGACCACGTTTAAACTCGGCAAACCACCGACAAATCGTTGCTTTTGATGGACAAGAGTCCGGGTAACATTTTTCAATCCATTGTTTCGCTTGCACGGTGTTTTTACCCATTAAAAAACAATGTTTTATCAGAACACGAAACTCGGTTTTTTCCATTTTTTAAACAAACTACAAAACGACTTTACTCCAACCTCGATAACTCAGCTGTTTCTGGTCCGATCGACTTAAAATTTTGACACGTTTCAAGCAAAGGTTAGTACTCTAGAAAGACCTGGTTACTGGTTTACTACGAGCGCCATCTCTGGGTGAGTCTTGGAACTTATTGATCCATGTGTTACTTTTGAGCTTTCACCCCTTATAAATGGTTAAAAACATTGGAAGCAAAGAAGACGCAGTTTGTATCATCTGACAATGCATCTGCTTCAGGTAACGAGAAAACTATATTAACCTTATAACGTGTGGGGAAAAAACATGAAGCCCTATAACTCGATAATATCAAGCAAATTCCTTAAAGTTTTGTTTTACAGTTAAGGTAGTCAAAACCTCATGAATCTCTTCCTACAATAATGCTATGAAATGTTTTCTAACTGTTGTATATGAAGCCCTCAATGTTAACAAGGCATTTGATCCGTGTGGTGACCGGGAATGACAGAATAGCCCTACTGTAGCTCATGCATGTCGTAAGAGGCGACTCAAATGGGCACCAAGCGTCTGGGGATTATATCAGGGGACCTCAGGGACTTGCCTTCTTCAGGTAAGTACGGGCATCAGGACTCCGAGACGCCCTAGTGATCTTTTTCTTTCCCATAGGGTTTAATGTCTTTGGTAAACACGGGGGACGCGCCCCCGGGATAACCTAGCGACCCTTCTCTATTTTGACCCTTATTCTTGTCAACCAATTTGAGTCTTTTCTTCCATTCTTTTTTTCTCGTGTAGACCACAGTTAAATCTTGTTTGGCGCATCATAGCCATATAAGCCTCTATAAGCCATCATAGCCTCTTGCGCCAATAAACTTTACATTCTCACTTGACACTTCTTATTGACCAACCCATTTTCATTGTTTTAACTTCTAGATCATAGATTTACCCTGTTTGGCGCAGTATGGCCACATCTGGCTCTTGCGCCAATAAACTTCACTATCACTCACTCGCTTAACAAGGCATTTTGAAACATCTAGAAGACTAACGCAAACAACTGCTATTTTTTGAAAAACGCTCAAAAATATGCAATACTCTCAAGTTAGTTACCTAGAAAAATTTGTTACTCTTAATAACCAATGTTTAGAGACCTGTCTTGTAGTTTTTACTCATAATAGCGAAAGAGAGAGTAAAAAAGGCACACCCGTTTGGTGAAACACTTCCTCCTGAAGCAATAAAAGTTAGGGGAATAATTCAAGGAGAGGAAACTGTGCAGAAATTAAAATTTATTCTTTTATCCGCAAATACCATTGCCAGAGAATCAATTTTATTGCCAATAATTTTTAAAAAACAACGATTATTAAAACAGATTACATAATATGTGGAAAATTTACAACAAAATGAAAGCACATATATCGCCAAAAACTTTCAATTATTGATGTTTATTAAATATTTTTTATGATCAACTTTGTGAGGAGCTACTTTTTGAAAGCTGCTAAAAAAGATGCACGGGATAGGATATTTTTCAAACAGAGTATTTTTTTTTCAGTAAATGATATTTTTTTGCCCCGAATAACAAATCATGGAAAAAATGTTTGTGTATAACCAGTGATGAAACATTCGTCTTGATGGGAATACAGAAAAGATTCAAAGCCAAGGTAATTGAAATAGCATCGAACACGAAATTCATAAACTGCATCATTCATCGCAAGCTATTATTTCAAAGAAATTGGAGCCACAAATGCATCGCGTACTGCAAGATGTTGACATCATAGTTATTTTTTTTTAAAAGCTAAATTTGAATAATAGAATATTTTTAATTCTATATAAAGAAATGGGCAGTAGCTATATAAAGCTCTTATATCACAACGATGTTCGTTGGTTATCTCGTGGTAAAGTTCTACAAAGAGTTGTAGGATTGAAGAATGAATTACGCATTTTTCTTTTGGACAATAATAAGAGTGAAAGTTCTCTGGCCTATTGAATGACGATAAATAGATTGATAGTATGTTACTGGGTGGATAATTCTGAAAAAGTAAAAATATCGAATTTATCATTTCAAGGCAAAGGTGATATTTTAAAAATAGTTGAAAAAGTAACTGCATTTAGAAGCAAAATCGGGATGTGGAAGGAGAACTGAAAAAAAGAATCCTTAGAAACGTTTCAAGCATAACGTGATTTTGCTTTGGAAGATGAAACAAATGAAGATCAAATTAAGGGACTTTTAGTTGAATATTAAAAAAATTAGGAGGCAGAAGTTTGTAATCGATTTGCAAATCTTCCTAGAGTAATGACTGGATTTCGTTTGCTGAAGATGTTAAAATAGATCTTCCCATTACAACTCGGGTACAATTAATGGACACAATTGAACGTACACGTCGCAATCAGAATTGAAAGAAAAAGCTCTTCTTAGTTGATGGATGGGTTCGAAAATAGCGTATTCGGATTTAGAATCCACAGCATCAAAGGCAATCTCACCATTTGGCTCCCCACACCTGCGTGAAGTAGAATTTTCTGCGCTGACAATAATTAAAACCAAATACAAAAATAAATAAATATTAGATCCAGATCTTCAAACTGCATAAACAGAGGTAATCAAGACAGAATTTTCGGAAATTAGTCAATATATCCAATAACTTGTTTCAATTAAATTATAATTTAAAATTTTTCTTGTAATTTAGCAGTTGCATGTACATTTTTCATTTGAAACAAATAAAATTTTAGTTGTTTTTCTGCCTTTTTTCCCATTCATTTCCTCAAAAAAATGTTTTTTGACATACACACTGATATATAATTATAGGGTAAAATTAATATATGTTTTCGTGTTAATGGTAAGCGGTAGAAAAGGTTTAGAAACCATAGCTCTAGACTAATGCATCGAAGGATTAATTTTGACGTAGTTAATTTACTTATAACCATTACATTATATTCTAGAACTCTTTCTTTTTTGTGTTTGATGGTATTTTATATTATTTTTATATTTTTCTTTATGATTGTATTTTGGGTTTGCCTCTACTTACACTATTATTTTTGTGTTTAATTTTTTTTTTTTATTTTCGTGTATTCCTATTTGGAATAACACATTCATTAACTTGTTTATATTCAAATTTAAAATATGACTCACATTTTGTATTTTAGACATCAGTATGTATATAATTTAATATTTTACTTTCTTTGTAATGTTCAGTATTTATGTTCTCTTTAAACATATTTCTTCCTTGAAATGTTTTCAAGTACTCTTATTTTATACTTACGAATTCCCTACCAATATATTTGTGCGCTTTGTTATCTTATGTGTTATTTGAAAAAAATGATTTTGAATTAATCACAAGTATCGTTTCGACGTTTAAATTGTTTATATTTTGATGTTTAACATGTTGATAAGTTCTTTATTGTAGAATTTATGAGATCTTACATTTTTTTAGTGCCTTATAATACACATATATAAAATAAAAAACCTGGTTCTTTTCTAAGCTAACTACGCCATTATAAGTATGCTGTATTATTTAACAGTACCTATTAAAATGAAAAATGCAATATTTATGAAATCTGAATTTTTAATTAGCTGTTGAGTAGTGATATATAGACGTGTTGTGATCACGGGAACACGTTTTATTATTGGGATAATTTTTCTATTTCAAAATATTTTCCGAATGTAAATGCTACCGCTCAGATATCAAGCGTACGCGGAAAAACGAATTCTGATTAATATTAAAAAGATTTTAATTTCATATGATTCTTAAATTAAATAATTAATGTTTTGATTATTAGAGTTTAAAAACATTCTAAAGAGTTACCTACTTCCTGACTCACATGATCTGCCTGTTACTATGAAAAGACTTTATCTATCTACATAGTTGAGCAAAATTAAATAAAAACAGCTTGCTGTCCATCGTTGTGTAAAATATTCTTTAAATTTCCAAAATTCTGTGTCCTGTATTATTTCACGTTTACTATCTTTCGGCATTGACACCCGAATTTCTATCACAAGAATAACATATTCGTGATCAAACGTCCCGTTTCAAAATTAATGAGGATAAATCAAGATAAAATACTTCACACATATTACTTCCATAACGTATTAATATAAAAAAATAGACTTTGGTGTGACTACGGCAAAGACGATTGAAGTGCAATCAATCGCAGCCCCTTACACAAAGGATTAAAAAAGCATCTAATTCCCGATCTTTCATTTGAAAGAGACACGCACACAAATCGAAGAAGCGTAACTCTTTGCTTTGTATAGTAATTGAAACTTTTCGCTGCTTCTCAATTCTCCAGTTTCGTCAAAATATAAATTTTGCATAAGTATTTCCACACACAACAAAAATAAACTTAGAGACTCGTATACAGAAAAAGAATTTTTTTAAAAAATTCTTGTTGGGCTCCAGGGGATATTCGCGTCCAGTAAAGAGGAGACTTGCTCGCGATGCAAATATCCAAAACAATCTGCATACAAATGAGAAACTTATCACATATGTGAGCGTGTGTTTATTTCTTATTCTTGTAGACACATTATCCCATTGATTCTGTACCCCTTTATCCAAATACTTTGAGCGAAGTCAAACAAAATCATCGTCTAATGTCTATATATATTATCATTCTGAATGGAAGCTTGGGCAGTCTCGAATTCATTTATGGTCCCATGCGAATAACGTGAGAGAGAGTAAAGTTTACTGGCGCAAGAGCCAGATATGGCTATGCTGTGCCAAACAAGATTTAACTGTGGTCTGGACGTTTAGTTTAGTTTAGTTTTTATTAACGTCGCACTAGAAGCAACACGAGGGCTATTGGCGACGGACCTCGTAATTTTGAACCACGGTCAAGTGACGAGGACGACACCTGAGCTGGCACCCCCCTCTCCTAACATCCACACCACGCCAACGGGAGGACTTTGGGCCCCTGTGGTCTGGACGAGAAGAAAAGACAAAAAAAAAATTGGTTGACAAGGAGGGTCGAAAATAGAGAAGGATCGCTAGGGTATCCCGGGAGTGCGTCACCCGTGTTTACCAAAGATAGTAAACCCCATAGGAAAGAAAAAGATCACTAGCGTACCTCGGGGTCATGATGCCCGTACTTACCCGAAGAAGGCAAGTTCCTGAGATCCCCTGATATAATCCCCAGGGGCAGGGTGCCCGGCTATACCCCCAGACGCTGGGTACCCATTTGAGTCGCCTCTTACGACATGCATGAGCTACAGTGGACTATTCTGTCATTCCCGGTCACCACACGAATAACAGTCCACTCTATTCTAGAAATAAAGATTTCATATGGCACTACTTCATCCAACTATCCAATGCTCGAATGACATTTGGTTGTATGTTTTTGATAACATGTGGCAAATAGAACAACGACATAAATCGATCTATATTTTCAGTGAGGAAGGGAGTGAAGTTAAATGGCGCAAAAGTCAGATGTGGCTAAGCTGCACTAAACAAGATGTAACTGGGGTTTAAACATTGAGAAAAATGGGGAAAAAGAAAAAAAAATTGACAACAAGGGTCGAAAATACAGATGGATCGACAAGTATTCCGGGGTCCCATCCCCTGTCTTTATATAAAGACAGTAAACCCCATGGAAAAGTAAAAGTTCACTAGGATGCCTTGAGTGTGCGATACCCGTACCTCCATAAAGAAGGCAAGCCTTTGAATTTCCTGATATAACAGGGACAGGGTGCCCACCTATATCCCCAGAGACTGGGTACCCATTTTATTTGTCTCTTACCACATGCATGAGCTACTGTGGGACTATTCTTTCACACCCGGTCACCATACGATTTGATCTATATTTTGAAGCTCTTGCGATATATTTTCAAGTATAAAATCTGGCATATGACTCTTGAGAATTCGTAATTGCATACAGTACCCAGGGCAATTTTTACATGAGCTTGTAAATGAAGGCATGCGGTAAAAATCTCTCATTCGTGAAATTAGTAATCCAAAATTCTATCAAGAGATCAGAGATTCTTCATCTGAGAAATGTGAAAAAAAAAAACAGCAAATTATGAGATATTGTTTTAGAAATAGCAATGATATCTCATATCGACTCAACGCAGGCTCAAAGCCAAAAAATTAAGTTTGAAATTAAACGAAATCTCATTGAACAGGTCGTACTAATCAGTTAACTTCTTGATTTTTTTTTAACACATCGCCTTTAATCGAGACATCATTAATATTCTTTCACATGACGTGATATTTTAATGGTTCAAGGGAACTAAATTATGCAAATGCATTAATTCATTAACATAGTTCATTAAAAACTAGAACACGTTTCATTTACTTTGTCACTTTTTTTTTT
>BMAW01123466.1:0-37050 GCA_019974015.1 Nephila pilipes
TATGATCAATATTTCCAAATTTCCTAAATAAAATTCTTTGTGATTTATTCATATTTATCGCTACAGTCTGTATAAAAACCAATCTTTAATGCATCGAAAAAAAACTTGTGCAGTTCTCATAGTGTAATTTAAGATTTTTTGGCCTTTGTGCAAATACTGCTGCGCCGTCAATGAATAAACAGGTGTTCACAGATAAGCAGTGGGAGAAGTTATGAGTGTATAGATGTTGTAGAGATATGGACTCAGAACCTTAAACTGTGATGTTTCTGGATGAATAAAACCTATGTTTTAATTGTACGGGTTAATGCTGACTTTAAATATCTTATTTTGTAGAAACTTGTGCATAATATGAATTAAATGCCCAAAGAATTTCATTTCTGTCACTTTTTTAAATTAGGGCCATCATACTGCATCTCACTCTCATTTGAAGCCGATAAAAATACCCACCGAATAGAGCTTGTTTGGAGAGCTCTCATTATTAATGTTTATGAAGTGGATCAATTGATGTAAGATTGAATGATTTCTCAAAATTTACATTGCTCAGAGGGACCCTCAGGCAAAAGGAAAAGTTTTCGTTTGGGAAACTGAAGGGAGTTCTAAAATCGGAAGAATCTGAAACATTAACATTTCGAAAGAATCTTTCATAGCTTACAGAAAGTTTTCTCATCTAAATATCGTAACAAATAAACAAGACAGTCAAATAAATTAAGCAGACAACAACTCAGAAACTCTTAGCCGAATTTAGAATGATTTCTGTTTAACATTAAAAAAGGAATTTTCTGCGTTCCGATAAAATCTGTGTTTATGTTTCAAATATAGAAGAAAAGATGTAAATCACTGAAATAGATACAACCTTGCGATTCAACATCTGAAACTACAAACTTCATCTTAAGCACACATGGAATTTCTAAGGAATAAGCATTGAATTGCTATTCAATCCCGGGGTTCTATTGAACCCCCAGCACTTTACGACAGTCCTATCAGTCCTACTCAGCAAAAGATTGGATCTTCTTAATTTAAACTCAAACAAGGCTGTAGCTAATCCTTAGGAGCCCTAATCGTTCGTTCTAGAAACCATCCACTCTTTATATCAAAAAACGAATGGTTACAAATTTACACCGACGACTCTTTAGTGAAAGGAATAGGTGCCGAAGGGCTCAGTAACCTTTTTGAAAATTCTCTAACTGTGTGAAAAAATAACAGCAATTACGAAGAGGGATTGTGTGCCCTTCAGGAAATTACTAAACAACTATAATCTTTTAATTTAAGTTGTATTTATCATTTAATTCCAAAGTAACTATTTTAGCATTGAGCAATAATAACCCCACCGATTGCCCACGATAAATTCAATGCCCAGCTAAACTAGCAGAACTCATCATCCATGATCCCTACAGTTACAACAGTGTGTTTTAGTCATATGGGTGATGGAGAAGTTTCATGGCGCAAGAGCCAGATGTGGCCATGCTGCACAAAACAAAGCAAGTGAGCGAGTATAAAGCAAGCAAAATGTTTAGCTGTGATCTAGACGAGTGGAAAAATAGAAAAAATAAAATTTTGGTTGACAAGAAAAAAGGGTCAAAATAGAGAAGGATCGCTAGGGTATCCAGGAGGCACGTCCCCCATGTTTACCAAACACAGTAAATCCCATGGGAAAGAAACGATCAGCAGGGTGCCTCAGATGAGTAATGCCCGTACCTACCAAGAGAAGGCAAGTCCTTGTGGTCCCCTGATATAATCCCCAGGGAAAGGGTTCCCGGCTATACCCGCACACTGGGTACCCATTTTAGTCACCTCTTACGACATTCATGAGCTACAGTGGGACTATTCTTTCACACCCAGTCACCACATGGGTGTCTAGTCATGTGAGTATCCCTTGTAATGGTAGATCCGATCTCATGGTGAGGCCTTGGGCCGAGTCTAATTAGCCCGAGTTTTCAATGACACTCGTAAAGACTTACAATAAAATTACTACAACAATTAACAGTCGCCCTATCAAATCCCTCAAGGACTTGCATAAAGACACAAAATTAGGAGTGTCTTGTTGCGAGGGGAGGGGGGTGTTTAACTGCTTTTGGAGCAATGCGCTGAGACTGTCGAGCGTTCTCGCTTACGATGGGCACGACTATAAAGACACCTTCATCATATTAATTCAGCTTTTGTTGTGATCTGCCTGTTATTTCGGACCTTCAATATGGACAGTGATAACCTGCAGAACTGCCTAGATTTCTACAGTCTACTTGTAGACATATGTACTAGCTACTGGGAGGCTAGGCGTCGAATGGCTGAACATCCACGGATGAGCGTAGACTTAATAAGATGAACGAATGTGCACAAGTCTGAGTAGCAAAAATAGCAGAAAAACTCTATGTTTCTGCTATGCAGCAAAACTGGAAGGAAAAAAATCTTACTATAAAAGCAGATTCTTCATAAAGATATTTTTGTCGAACTTAATGTTTGGCAAAATTAAATATTATATGAAGACAAGAAATATTTTTTTTTCCAAATTGTAACAGAATGCTGGTATATAATGTAAACTGATTCTAATTATTTTTTTCTTTCATTTATGCTTATATAATACCTTTATATGAAGACTATCTTAATTGTTATAAATATCAGCGCTTTACTATTTTTTCACTAGTATTAATCGACATAACGAGTTTTTGTGTGTCACAACGAAAATTATTTTATCATAAAATATGCTATCAGAGCAAAAGATAGGAATAATGATAACTTACAATTCTATAACCATTGACTTCATCCTGAAAATTACATTTCTTCGTTGGGGAAAAAAAAGAGCGATAAGATGGAGAAATTTTTAACTAAACGTTACAATAATCTAAGAATTATAACCATACTTATGAACTTATTCACACAAATTCTTTATTTTAAAACTTTTAAAAACCTAATTTTTATCTGATAAATAAGCTCAATATTTTACGAAGCCATGATAACAATTAACTTTAAATGTATTCCGTTACGGCATTTATATCTCTCATTCGCAACTTTTCGATAGACCTCTCAAATTCAATGCAAATAAGAATATTGTATATATTCTAGTATAAAAAAATTAGGTGTCTTACGTGATATATTTTTATTTGGATCTTTCTCCAAAAATATTCCGAAAAATTCAAAACCAGATTCGAACGAAGAAAAAACGCAACAATTCAAAGATAAAAAAAAAAAATTTAATTAAATTATATTCGATTTTTATGATCTGCATTATCTAAAAAGTTGTCCGGAATGTATTTATCAGAAGACAGTTTCAAAAATTCCTCAAGAAAGTAGCTCAGAATAGCTTATATATGTGTACCTATAGTTAGATAAATTTCAAAAATTTGAATTTATTTATATTAAATAAATGCAGCAATTTATTTCGTACATGATCTCAATAAAAAGAAAATCGAATTTTCTAATTTTGAAATTCATTTATTGTAAGACAGGAAAAAAAACAAAAACAAAAAAAACGTTAACTTTTATACTGCTTCGAAATGAGCTTAGTTTAATTATTCGTTGCGTATAAGGAAAAGGGATATATTTACTATTAATATCTCCTACGGAAAGTACTTATAGAATAAGAAGTATCCTATTTAAGAAAAGTATGCTGCTAGGATAATAATACGTTGAGATTTTGAAGTACATTTAAAACTAGGATATCAATAAATTTGATTTTTATTATCACCTTCTAAAAGGCATTCTAAAAAAACAAAATAACAGAAGCGAAATAAAAAAAGTCATTGCGGGTTAGGGAAAACTCCACACTTTTGCTGGTTTTATTACGTGTTCATGTATGAACCATATACTCAAACAACGTTCATTTTAGGTTTCTAAATGACTCTGTAAAAGATAAAATGAGACAATCTTCACGTAACTGAAATTTTGGCACAAAAGGGTATATTTAAGATAGTGATTGTATTGAACAACATATGGTTAAAAAAAAAAAAAAACAGTAACTTATGATAAAATGGACTCGAATCATAGAAAAAGTTACAATAAATGATATTGAGCTTTTCAACACAAATTTTACTTTCCTGAAAACGAGGCATAGATTAGAGTGAGAAACACAATTCTTCTCAAACTCATAAAAAGACAGCAAACAGAATTACAACTACGAGACTAAAAATGTATATGAATATTAAAAGGATTATGGGTTTTTTTTCCCCTTCAAAATCATTCCGTGACTGTTTTTGCTTTCTTGTTAAAATATAAATAGAGCAAATAATGTTTTTAAATAAAATGTGAAAAAATCTTCAACGTGAAAAAAAATTAATAAATATTTAGTGTTGTTATACTAATGCAGTGCATACTAATGTTTTATGTAAAAATAGTATTACATTAAATTCAATTCCAATGGATGGACTTTGCATTAATAACAATTTAATATGTCTAAAATCTGTAACTCAAAGAAGCCATAGCATCTGTAATTTAAAAATTCCGTCAGAAGGACTTCCCCAGAAAATGGGAAATATCCAATATCAGAAAATATCTCATTTTAATTTTTAACAATAATAACAGAGAAGATGTATCTATACATAAACTCTGAAATAGCTATATTAATTAATATTGTAACACAAATTACATAATTTTTTAATAAATTAATTTAATTTAAGTCTTTAGTGATTTAAATGCCTACATCAGTTATACAAGAATTATTTGAAGGTGTTTTTTTTTCTTTTGATGTTATAGAAGGTATAATTTATACTTTAATAATGTTATTTTTATTTCATTAATTGACATTTCTAATTGATACTGTAAAATTTATAGTTTATGCTTAGAATTATAAACATAAAATTATGATGCAAAATATAAACAAAAAATATAACATTTTGCGGTATTCAGAAATATTTTATTTTTCTATAATGATCAATTCGTAGCATTTGTGATTTATTTTTGGGAGGGGAATATCTCTTAATAAAAGCTGAAAGCATTTCCGAAATAATAATTTGTTTTCTTTAAAGAAAATGTTGACAATTTTGAAGATTGTTGGGAAAGCAATTGGCTAGATTCCATTGATATTCATTTATTCAAGTCAATCTCTTGTTGTTGTTTTGTTTCATAAAAAGTCGTTTCAAATCTAAGACTCTTAACGTTGCGCTATAATTTCAATAATAATTACGTGAAGTTGAAGATAAATAACAAATTAATAACGAGAGCATTTACTCTTGCAAACATTTCATCATAACGTATTGCATCGGAAATTATTTCAAATGTAGTGTACATTTGTAATTATATTTATTACATTTATAACACTTGATACCTGCTAGCTCTATTTTCGCCATACTGAAGGTTACTTCTATCAACAACCAACTTTCTGAAATCAAACAAATCAACACTAATAGCTGTAATTTACAACATTAATGTACATATGGATCAATTAATATGCAAAATATATTTTACTCAGATATCTCGGTGTATTATTTCATAGTAATAATTAAAGCTTTACTGTATGCTTTCCTATTGTGTTGCTATATGTTTTAGTTATTTTTATGTATGTAAATAACAATCAATAACGTATTTAAAATTTTATAAGAGATTGATAACTTATTTCGGCTATTCTATCCTAAAGACAGAAATATATATTTAAAAATTACTTAATTTTACTTAATTCAATCAATTATTTCTTGTAAAAAATTACGTTCCATATTTCGTCTCATATACTTTAATATGAAAAAATAAAAATCCATTTTGCATTAAGGTACAAAACTGAGTATTTTCGTAAGATATCAAAATTCTAAGAGCATTATCTAATAAAGATTATATGTTATATATCCATATAAATTTATTTTCGTATTGGATCATTTCTCAAGCTTTAACATGTGTTCTAAGAGAGTTTTGCTCAATTCTTTAACATAAGCGGAAGACAACTTTTTCCTACACCCTACCCCATAATATATGATATATATTGCTTATCAAGATTTATAGAAATTTTCTAAGTTAATAATAATGAGATATCTGGATGTAGTTTGTATATCTGGATGTGTAGAATAGGATTAAATATTCTGAAGATCTTTATTAAAGTTTTAATATAGTGATTTGAGCCATTTAATATGAATAGTAACAATTTTTTTTTTTTTTTTTTTTTTTTGAAGTTTTGGAATTCTATATTTCACTATTAGTAATGAGGTCATCTGATATGTAATTTTAAATTTATGAAAAAAAATAATAATTTATTTCCAAAAGTTCATTTATAGTTACAAACCTAATTATCTTATATTACTTTTTTTTTACCATTGTCTAATTATTTATGGCCACAAATCGTATTCGATATTTTATCATTAGAAATAGTTTACTCTTTATGTCTACCATACTAAAGTACATACAAAATTGTTAAGCATTTTTAAATCGGCAACTCACAAAATGTAAGTATTTCATACGAAATTCCTTTAACGATAAAAAAAAATCTAATAAAATGATGCATAATGTAAGCAACAAAGTTTGACCTCATAGAGAACTATTTTCTTTTATACAATTCTTTAAAAAAAAATACTAATATCAAATTCAAAATATATAATAAAATACTTTTTAAATATAATTGGGAATTTAAAAAATTAAAACAAAGGATCTCGAATATTTAAGTTATATTGCAGTGTTACCTTGTAAACCAAGATATTGTGGATAAATTTTAATTCTTTCGCCTGATATACGGAAAAACCCAAAACTGTGACAAAGTTTGGATATTATGCTTAGAAATTTGGTATCATTTAAGAAAATAACACAAATATATATTTAAACTCTGTTTCTTAATTAGCATTCAGAATTGCCTTTGCCGTTGATGTATAACCTTTTCTATTTTGAGAAAAAACTTTAGTTCGTTTGATTGGTTAGTCTTATTAACGTTGCACTAGAAGAAATTCTCGACGGACCTCGAAATTCTGAGCCTCGGTTAAGTGCAGAGGCTCAGAATTTCCTGATTGACGCCTGAGGTGGCGCGGAAACAACAATCGACCAACTTCCTGTGTGGTTGTCCTCAGATTCCAACAAAAAGACAGGTTACAACGGAGAGAGGCCTGTTGAGAATTCCGAGACGACATATTTGCGACTTTTCGTGACACACAATTTAAGAGGTTAATGCCAAGACTTGATGATGCAGAAATCGTAACCCTAGAGATCCCAAACATCCCTATAACGAGATCTCTAATCACTGCAAGAGTTATTTTGTTGCTAGTTGAGGCTTCTAGGAACTAATAGCTTATACTATTAGCTCAGTTATAGTGGTCATTACTACCTCATGTGATTTTGAAATTGCATGAACAAGTTCGTTCCGCACGAAAACGTCAAAGTAGGAAACTGGAAATCTAATAAAGGTTCACTGTAACGTAAATGTGTGTGTGTGAAATAGTATATATATATATATATATATATATATATATATATATATATATATATATATATATATATATATATATATATAAGATGATTACAGTTTATCTTGGCCTATTCAGAGAGCACTCTGAGGCTGTAACTAAAGTGCACATATGTGCAAATTTGTAGACAGACAATGCGCTGAAAGATTCGGCAAAAAAAAAAAAATTAGTTCAAAAACTTTCTGCTAAGCGACGCATTACGACGAAAATACTGGAAAAGATACGTAATAAGTAATTGTGGGATATTTTTTAACATTTTTCAAGAACTACAGCATTCAAAACTGCTATTTTTACATTTTGAAGCATTATGACAGTATTATGAAGGATAATTGGGACACTAACGTGAAGAAAGCAATTTGATTTCCATACGCAGTTGGATTCAGCCTGAGTTCTGAGTATAAAACGGAGATAAAGTGAGTGGTAGTATTTTAATTGCGATGGCTATTAGTTTTCCTGAACGTGCGTTAGTCATGAAACTGTTTTACGAA
Organism: Nephila pilipes; assembly: GCA_019974015.1. Lineage (NCBI taxonomy): Eukaryota > Metazoa > Arthropoda > Arachnida > Araneae > Nephilidae > Nephila > Nephila pilipes. The sequence continues at coordinate 7,850 of BMAW01123466.1, forward strand.
AACCAGGGAAATATTGTATCAATTTTTCATGCATTCCGACTCCGAAAGAAGTTACTCCACGGACCAATGTCCCCACAAGGTGTGAGAGACATGATATCTCGATTCGAAGAAAATGGGCCCTTATGCGGTCAATATAGCAAAAGGCGGAAGTCTATCAGTGCGCGAGTCATTTCAGCGGTAGCAACGGACGTTGATGAGAAATCACTGACAAATGATCATGGCGTCAGTAATACACCTGGCTGAGCAAAAGAAATAATAATGAAAGAAAAGAAAAGTAATAATGAAATCTGTATTACATATTTATAAAACAAAAACAATTCATTTCCATTTTTAAGAAATTGAAAAAAAAATTAGTGTATAGTGAAAATTCAATCTATAGGTACACACAACATATAAAAATTGAAATTAAAATTAAAACTACTAACAACTATTCATCGCTACTTGATAACAGACATGTACATTTATTACGAACTAAATCCAACCATCAGTAGATGTGTCAGATATGTCTACCACAACTGTTATTTGATTCAAATGAAAAATCTCATTCGTTATTAACAGCCTCTGTTGGTTACTTTGTTCAAACAAAGTCTGTTATTAGCGGCTTTTTTTTTTTTTTTTTTTTTTTTGGGGGGGGGGGTGAAGGTTCTCAAATTGCTTATATAATTATATAATCATTGATAAATGTTATTTACAAATTATCATTCCGCTATAAATAAGTCATAAGTAATGACAAATATCATACTGTACAATAAATGTTATTAAAAGTATGAAAAATTTATTATTTTCCTTAACTTCACAAACAGGCAGAGCTTTTTGAAATGCCTAGTAGTGTAAAACATCATAACAAAAAGAAGTAAGACATAAAACAAACAAAAATAAACGGATAAAAATTGTAAACAGAAAAATGGATGAAAATATTCAAATGTAACTATAAAAAAATAAAAATAAATTCAATAAAAGTAAATTAAATGAAATTAAAAAAAAAAAAAAAAACAAGTACCAGAAACGTCAAAAAAATGAACGAGTAATTTAAAAGAAATTACAAAATAGAAATTGTATGATAAGATATTTGAAGTTGTAACAGGCATTGACTGTTAGGCTGGGTTATTTAAGAATCATCAATCAAACTATTACCATTAACTGAACATATTATAAAAATAATCTAAAACCAAAAATACACTGAAAAGAAATTCAAAGCAAAATCAAAAATACTAAAAAACGATTAAGAAATAGCAATACAACGATAAGTAAATCTTTAAAAACTAAATCAACGGTAGAACAAAAAGTTTTTAAAAACACAAAAAGTGAACCAAAAAGAACTTTCTTTGCATATACAATCACCACATGTACGCAATCCACAAACATAATGTCCAAAATATACTCAAAAAAACATAATCGTTTGGTCCTTAACCTTCAAGCATTTTTAATTTAGACATATAATTCACTTACATGTTGAAAACTTGCGAATGAAATAAAACAGAATTAAAATAGCGAAGAAACTAGAACGACGCCACAAAGAATTTTCAAGAAATACGAATAACTAGCTCTAATTGTTACCAATATTCTAGCACTAAATTCTAGAATAGAATAGACAATTATCTAAGGTCGTACGTAACTTACATAGAATCTGGAAAATAAGAAATTACTAGCAAAAAACTAAAAAGAAAAAAAATAATAAAATAGAAAAACTTACCAAGATCATAACTTTATTAAAATAAATCCTAAAAAACATAGCAAACTACAAGTAATTATTTAAATAATTTTAAAACAATTATTTTTTTAAATTACTATTAAATCTATATATATATATATATATATATATTATATATATATATAACATCAATCAATCAACTCCCGCAACTAACTTAGAGATGGCGCTAAAACCAGTAACCAGGTCTTTCTAGAGTACGAACCTTTGGAAACGTGTCAAAATTTTAAGTCGATCGGACCAGAAACAGCTTGAGTTATCGAGGTTGAGTAAAGTCGTTTTGTAGTTTGCTTAAAAAAATGGAAAAAACCGAGTTTCGTGTTCTGATAAAACATTGTTTTTAGTAGGGTAAAAACACGTGCAAGCGCAATGGATTGAAAAAATGTTGCGGACTCTTGTTGTCATCAAAGCAAGATTTGTCGGTGGTTTGCGAGGTTCTGCATGATAGATACGACACCGAAGCGCGGAACGCTCGGGTAGACCTGTGGAAAGTACACCGGAAAATGTGAGTGAAGTGACAAAAATATAATGAAAGATCGTAAAGATGAAGCTCCGTGAGATTCGAGATACACGAATATCATATGGAAGTGTATTTACTCGAAAAGGTTTTGAGATGAAGTAAAAGGTTTTTCAAGTGGGTGCCGCGTTGCTTTCGATGGAACAAAAGCAACGAGTGATGATTCAAGCTGTTTATCGCTATTTACTCGCAACAAAAGATTTGCTCTACGTATAGACGAAACATGATCACTACACTCCAAGTCGAAGGCAGTCATACAGCTGGAAAGCCGTAAAAGCAGCAGTCAGTGGAAATATGCGTGTTTTTTGGGATAGCATGGAACGTGAATTTTCAAATTGTACTACCTCAAAAGGTAAATCGATCAACGGTGTTATTATATTGATTGTGTAAGGAGAAATCCAAAAAAAAAAGACCGCACAGTACTAGGACTTTTGATCATGTGAATTAATCAGTTTCACAGTTTTTATAAATTAAATTTTTTTTAAAAAATTAAATGGCACAAGTAATAATTATATTTTAAAATCATTTTGAATGTTTAAGGACATATTAACTCATTTGATATTTCTAAGTAAAAAAATGTTCTTATATATATATTTGTACTTAAATTGCTATCAAAGAATGGAACTTTATTAATTGGGAAACAGTAATTATCTCATCAAATGTGTTTTAACAATCAGATTATTTTCAATTTTTAAATTGACATCTGAAAAATCTATTTCATAAGAATTTTTATTAGTTTTAATCAAATTTATATCAGAAGGATGAAAGAATAAATCTGGTTAATCATCAGGGTTGAAATTAAAAAATGATAAAATCGTCAGTATGTCTGAATAACTTGAAATTATTATTGTCTGTAACTATTTTTTAATGATAATATTTTTACCAAAAGTATCTATGGTATTTTGTAAAATCTTTTGTAACATTTTATCTGTTTTAGTTATGTAGATAATGAAATGTTTAGTAATCTCTCTCTCTCTCTCTACATATATATTGTGTGTGTGTGTGATTGTGTGTGTGTGTGTGTGTGTGTGTTGGTGGGTGGTGTGTGTGTGTGTGTGTGTGTGTGTGTGTTGTGTGTGTGTGTGTGTGTGTGTGTGTGTAAGCAGAACATTTCAAAAGTGTTTATTCCTTATCGTTTTAATTTTCGAAATTCTCTTATACAAACAAGCTATTAAATTTTTGCGTTTTGCTATAAAAATATATTACTTTATTAATTAACATAATTAGCTTATTTTTAACTGTTTATCTTTATTTTAATCATTACTGCAAATATCATTTCAGAAAATTGTGAAACAACTTTTCATATTCTTTCAAAGCAAATTTTTGCAGGGAAATTTTTTTCAAAGTTGCTTATGTTTGTCTAAAATAAAAATTATTTCTTTTGTACTAAATAGTTTCTTTCGGCATGTTAGAATTTTCAGAAAAATATATACTAAAATATTTAGTTGCTTAATAATTATAATATTGCTCTACTTAAATTGTAAGCAATAATTAAAGCGAGTAGATTGCACTAAGTTGATTGAATTGTGGAGAGTTCCAAGAAATTTATTTTTCATTTCAGGAATAAAATCATTCATATAATATAAAATAGAATTTACAAACATATGTTACACAATTAATTATTATAAAAATGCGTGTTTTTACTAGATTCTCTTTTAAAGTCATGATGTTTAATATGATAAAACGCAAGAAACTTTGGTGCATTGTCATAAATCAAATCGTGAAGAGTGCATTAAATGTTATACTGAAATTGTACTAAACAGGTTTCTTCACCATAAAAATTTAATTCTTTGTTATAAAAAAGTTTTTCTTAATACTTGAAAATTGGGAAGAAAAATGTGTTATGTAATAAGTTTTCAAATGACAGTTCTAAAGCAATTAGATATCAGTTATCCAATTAATTACGACATTCTATCATTTTTATAGTTTGACAAGAATTTGGTTTTGAACTGTATTAAACCCTTACAAATTAAAAATGTGTTATCGCTACATAGCAACAGCACCTCCCAAAAATTGCAGATGCATCATAATTTTTAAAAATATTAATAATTCGATTAATTTATTCATTCTATTGCGTGCATGACTGACCAGATATCTTACGATTTTATGTTAACTCAATTTTTTCTTTTATACTTGAAAAATTCTTCAATTTGAAATATTCTTCTCATTGTCACCTTATTTCAGGATATAGCTTATTGTCTAGAATTTTTTCATTTCATTCATCTAAGTAGAACTTAAATCAATGCAAAAATATCCCTTTTCGAAATGATTGAATTTTTTATTTTTTATTTTTCTCTTTACAGTTTGGTTGATTCGAGGTACAACATCTCAGTATAATAAATCCCTAAATGGTGGCAGAGAGCAAAGTATTCAAAATTCAGATCTTAATAATACAAGGGAAGGGGACTTTTATTTTGAAGAACAACGAATGAATGGGGATAATGTACTAATTGGCAGAAAAATTCATAAGACAGCATGGTCGGAAGAAAACAAGTATCATAATGAATCTCAATCAGAGAATACCAAAAAGGATGCAGTACCTAATGAAGAATGGAACATTACGAACCTTCTAAAGTATATATTATCATTAGTATATAAAAATGAAGAAACTAAAGAAATACCACCAGATATTAATCATGAAAAATTAGGAAAAGCGAGAGAAACTACCAAAAGTAGACACTCAAAGGAAGATATTAAATCTGAAAGAAACAATATTAACAAAAAATCCAATGATATTCAAAAAAATAGTAGACAAAAATATCAAAATCAAAAACCTATTTCAAATTATTTAAATACCTATTATCAAAGTAAAGATATTAAATGGATTGATAGTGAAACTGATGACGAGTATTCCGAATCTTCAAGTGATTCAGCGGAAGAGGACGATGACATGTTTTACAAGTATGAAGATTCCAATTTCGAAAAACAAGAAAAAACTTTACCTTATTCAACTACCACTGAAGATATAAATTCGTTTAGTAACAGTAATGTAGGTACGAAAGATCATATAAAAGAAAACAAGAATTTACTTAAATTTCAATGCTGCAAAAATAAGGCTACAAAATATCCTATCGAAAAAAGAACGGAAAAAGTTACATTAAGTCCTATAAAAAAGAAGGAGACAACTGAAAATGACAGAAAAAGATACAGGGATACAAAAAATAATGATAACTTCCATAGAGATACAAATGATGAAAAGAAAGGGGGGAAGGGAGAAAGTGGTCAAACCTCGAAAAAAGGAAAATGTGTAAAAAAGAAAAACGAGGATTCTCGAGATAATAAAGATGAAAAAATCACAGTAATTCCGAACAAAAATCCGAAAGATGAAACAAACAATGTTAATTATGAAATATTATCGCATACCACAAAATTTCCCAAATATACGGAGAGCCATTCAAACCCTCAGAATGAAAACATATCTGAAACTCATTCTCAAAAATCGGCTAAAAATCTAAATTCTGACAATCTCAAAGAAGTCACTTCTACAATTTTTAACTACGTAGTAACTCCTTCTCCTTTAAGTTACGATGTTCTTGAAAAGACCTCAAAAATCCCGGATGGCACGAAATCTCACAATGAAGACGAAACACAGGTCGAATCTCCAGTAACAACACAAAATACAATAGAAGATTATAATAGTAATGATAAATATCTTGGAAGTAAAAATCAACTCAATGGATCAATACTTCCATCAAATGAAACAACTTATGAAGAAAAAGAAGATAACAATTACTCTACGTATGAAAAAGATCGGCAACCACAACGCAGTGGTATCAAGCCTGCTGAAAATCCAAACAGAGCAACTGAGCCAAACGCATTTACATCCAGCGAATTTGTAAGCATTTCATCTTCTTCTAATCTAAATGACAATGTCATTTCAACTCCAGCACCAAGAAAATCAAACGAGGAATATCAAAGTTCTGGTTTCAAATCGCATTCTGAACTATCTAAAACAAAATACATGATGTCAGACGATGCTACTACACCAAAAACAAGAATTCAGGATGAAAAACCAGAAAGACAACAGAAATATTTACAAACTTCGAATGGTTATTCTAAATTTCAAAGCACCGTTGCTTATACTGCTTCTGAAAACTTAAAAGGTGCAAATTCTTTGGGTAAAAAATCTTCAAATGATCTCAACATTGAACAAGAAGAAGGAAATGAAAAAAATGAGATGGAAGATTCAAACAATCCTGTCGAAATCAACAGTAATAACGGTGAGGAATATTCAGAACTGCAGCATGGTAACCCAAACCCTGAATTTGAAATGAATGAAGAACAGAATATCTATTATGGGATTGCAAGCGATAATAGAGGAAACAACGATCACATACAAAACGAAACGAATGATTTGGATCTTCACACTTTATTTCTAGGAGAACCCGATTATGGATTTCAAAATCAGGAAAATGAAATGTCCAATGAAATCCCAGAAGAAAATATGGGAGAAAAAGATAATGGAATGTATACTTCCAACCCTCTGGAAATGAATTTCGAAGATGAATATTACGATTATATAAAAAGTTCTAACGAATTCATAATACATCCGCAATCGGGCAAAAATTTAACAGAACATTCTATCTTTAAAAAAAGTCATAGCAATACTGAAATTGATCCGGAAAACACCGCAAGAGATTCTACAGGATCTACACAGTTTCCTAGTGTAAATGAAAATTACAAGGAACAGGGTGGAAATTATAAAGAAAGTCCTGATGAGTTCACAAAAGCGCATGAACTTTTTTTTAAGCAGGTTGGAGATAATGGGGCAAACGAAAATGGAGGCAATGATGAGACGGAATTCGAAAACGCAGAGGCATCTTTGCAATTAATCCAACAAACAAAAAGTGAACCAAAATCACAAGAACAATTTGGTACAATCTTAGAATATCTGTACAAATATTCCAATAATTCTTTCATTCGTTCATTGAAAAATCAGTCAAGTGACTCACTGAAATAATATTCTAGATTTAAAAACTAAATCTAGCAAAAAACTGTCGTGAATAATGTTATTCCATTTTAGAACAAGATACTAAGAGAATATTCAAAATTTACATGTATCATATTTATTTAAATTGAATTTATTTAAGTAATATTTTAAATGTATTAAGTAATGGAATTTATTTAATAAAAATTTAAGCATTTTAAATAAACAAAATCCTTATATTTTTATTTAAATAACTCCAATAAAAATTCATTACAGTTTTTATGTAATCTTTCTTTATTAGAAATTTCAAATGTCTTTATTTCATTCTAATATCCAAAATATATATAAAATAATATATCATGAAGTGCAAAATTAAATATTTTCATGTTAATAAATATACTTTTCATTTGTATTTGTGTGGTAAGTTACTTTATCAATATTTTTTTTTCGAAGCACAAGTGTTGTTAAAACTGTTAAAATTAAAATCTTTGTGAGTTTCAGTTATATTTTTAAATAAAGTGGCACGATTCTCGTTGTATTTGATTAATTATGTTATATAACTCGCTTTAAAACATTTTGTATAAAATCAATGTACACAATTTTATACCTTTATATATCAAGTTATGCAAACTGTGTTGTTCGTAATATAGTAAGATTTAAGTCACACTTTTTATCAAAACCAATAACAATAACATCTTAACATATTTTGATGTACAAAAAAAATTTAATGTTAAGGAATAGATTACAATCCAACTTAATAATCCATTTCAAATCACAAACATTATTAAACATGAGATTTTTTTAATTAATTACTTCATAATGGTTTCAAATTTTAAAAAAAAATCAGTGAAGATTAAATTTAAATCGATGAAAAAATTAGGCTATTTTAAATGTTACCTAAACAAAATTCATCATCAAAAATGGGATAAACAAATTAAAGTTGTATAAGCAAAGAAATTAAAAATTAAGATGCATACTAAGCAGAATAAGCTGAAGATTTAGCTTGTGAGCAAAATACCTCAAATTGCAAAATAAATTCATTTAAAATATTAATACTTATAATATAAAAGGACAAAAATGTGGTGCTTTAATTTTAAACCGATGAGAAGTTTTTTGAGACCAGGGAATATATATAGGAGATATATATATATATATCCAATTCCTTTTTTTCACTGTAGGTATTTTCAGCAGAAAACCATTACCCAAAAAAAATCGTGTAAAAAACCTACATGCGACAATTGGAAATTAAGGAATTCCACACCCACCAAATATAAAAAACTTCAAAAAAATCGTATTAAATGAAAAAAAAAAAGTAATAACATAAAATCCATAGTATATATTTATAAAACAAAAACAATTCATTTTTATTACAAAAGAAATTAATATTAGTGTACAATGAAAACTCATTCTTATAGGTACATACGACATATATATGATTTAAATTGAAATTAAGAATAAAACTACTACTAGCAATTGTTTATCGCTACTTGATTACAAACGTGCACATTTATTACAAACTGTATCAAAAAATGTTGTCATAAGTAAATGTCAGATATGTCTACCTCAACTGTCGGCTTTGATTCAAATGAAAAGAATTTCGTTCGTTATTAATGGCCTCTGTTGTCTGTTGTTTTTTTATTGTTGTTGTAACAAATTTTGTTATTAGAAGCTGGGTTTTTTTTTCCATGTTAATATCCTGATACACAAAACATAAGGTTATGTTGAAATTTTAATGCACGTTGCATGTCAGAATCATAAGAAAATGTTCCACAATTGTAGCAAATTTCAAGCCCAAACGAATTAAATCAGCCGTTAATAGCTGAACTTCACCTTCGACTTCTACATTATCGAAATGAAAAAGTGTATAGAAATTTATAAAAAAAAAAATCAAACATGACAGAAATTGTAATTTTAAGATTATATTTCTAGTTATATAACATGTTCAAACATTTAATTTTTAAATTAAGCAAATGGATATAGTCGAAACAGTGGCGAGATGGATTTCCATTTTGGCTAGAAATCGAAATCCTGTGTTCAAGTTGAAATGCAACGAAATAAAGAAAATAATTATAAAATTAATTTACCCGTAACTCCAGAATACAAAGTAAACAAGACATGAAGCAGACCAAATCACTCACTCATGTGTGGCCATAAGCCGACTTTCTTCTGATTACACTGTAAAAATTCGAATTTAAAAAAACGTGGGGGTATTCTTGCTAAAACAAAAAATTCGTGTAAAAAAGTATATTGATGAACCATGTACCGTGTTATTTCAAAATCGCGTAAAAACAAGAACCGTGTGAAAAAAGGTTTAGTATTTTATACATATAACACTCTGTAATCAAGGTGTAAAAATGCATTAATGGTTCTGGGATAAAAATGAATAGTTTTTTTTTTATGTTTAATTTTGGATTATTTATTTATTTTACTGAGAGAGAGAAGCAATAAGTATCGATAATGGTATTGGAGAAGGCAAGAGACGCGGCTCCGCGTCACGGTTGCATCAGAATAGGACGCAATGGCTCAAAATTTTACTGTGTGCGTTAGTTTATGAAGGGGATTTCCAGGGATATTTCCAAATCACGTGATACTCACGTGGTATAAAATAAAGGAATAATGAGGGAAACTGAAGACGTCTAGCAGGGAAATATTTCCGACAGATTTCTGACTATGTGAAAGTTGATTCAACGGATTTTATGAGAGCATGATCTAATAAATAAAAAGATAATTTGAAATTGGATCAGAAAACGGGAATGAACTTCTTACTTTTGAGTTAGAGATGGGAAAAATTAAGAAATAAAATTATTTTTTCAACATAATTATTACAAATTTAAGTTGAATCATTACATATATATATATATACGGGTGAGTGAGAGAGAGAGTGAATCATTGGTTTTGATATTCTTATATATATTTTGATTTCTTGTCAGAAATTACATAATTAACCTGTTGAACAAGTTTATAGAAAACTTTTGGCGAAAAGAAAACAAATATATTGGTTCTTTCTATTCATATTTATAATAAATTCGATGTATTAATGTTGGGTAGTTTGAAATTATCAACTTGATAGATTCTGAAAAAATTAAGTTAAATGATTTTCTTGAAATACTTTCACGAATTTTACTGAAAAAAATATCATTACGATAGTTATTACATTTAAATGTCTGCTTCCTGTATTAATGTTTACGACAATCAAAGCAAAAAATTAAATAACCAGATTTTTTTTCCCCTGAAATGTATACTTATTGAAATTGATGTTCAAGTCAAGTTCTTTTCATTTTTATAAAGAAATTTTAAAAAAAATTTCTAATACAAACTATTACATATAATACCATCATATTTTCTTAGTGGAAATCAGAATATAGTGGATCCTATGTAAGTTTATGTTAGAAAAATCTATATACTGGTTTAATGGATAAATTATTTTCCGTTCTTTGAAATTTCGTAGATGTCAATAATGAAAAGACTGGATAAACCGATATACAACTTAAGCGGGCATACTGTTTATTATATATTCTATAGTAACTGTATATTTGCATTAAGAATCTCAAAATTTCCATCACAATACTATTAACACTCTATTAATGGATAGTGGGCTTCTATACTTCCTATTTTTTTATCATTCAGTTTCTCTGTTAAGTAGACAAAATATTTAGCTAGGATTATGTTGTTACCATTATTTTCTATATTAAAAATGTGAGCATAGTAAATAAATTAAAATTGCCCTTTTTGACATAATTTGAACTGTAATGTTACGCATAATGTGAAATTTGTGTATAGGCCATGTAAGTGAATATTGATCCCTTTTACAGGTGTCCGCTTAGTAAAAATTGGAATCCACTTAATTCAAAATGTTATCTTATACTTTAGTTGTAATACTAGGACAAATTGTTGATTTTCAGTTCAAATTGTATTATTCGTATAAATATGCTAAATCTTATGCTAACTACAACTAATTTATACCTATTTTTATAACTTAAATTGACATTTTACTACACATTTCCCGTATGGCTAACATATCTAACAACATTCACTGGAATTTTTTTCTTCAAAAAATCATCATGAAAATGTTAAGTGCAAGGTTATATTATTAAGAATTTCAGTGAAAAACTCAAAATCTATATAACTATTTCAAAATATCTAATAATAACAAAAGACGCTATAAAAAAAAGTGACAGGGTACTAATATGAAAAAGAGAAAACTTAATCAACATGATAAACAATAAAACAAAAATACTAACAAGCAATCTTAGCACTTTCAAGTTATTGAAAAGCTTATGATTAACGCGAAACCATTGAAATTAAAAGAGATAAAAACTCCTTATAAAAAATATGGAAAATTATCATTATTTCAAAAGGGGTGGCTTAGATTGAAAAGGAAATAATAAATAAAATTAGAAATCTTAATCACCGATCTTGGAAAAACATTTTTGAAAATAACTTTCAATTACTGCATTCAATGACAGTATAAATATAAATATTCAAAATAAAGGATTACTTCGAAAAAAAAAAGGCAGTGAATCATACATTAGTTTCTTATAGTCATTAATGATAAGGATAATTTGAAAGGTTTCAAAAATCTTTTGTCTCACAAATTGCATGCCATTTAAATGTTAGTTATAATAAAGTACGTACTTTATCAATTTTATTCACCTGTGTGACAGCACCATACATATACACTCGTGATCAAGATTAAGAGAATTTGCACATTATGTCGAATTTCTGAAAAACTAACGGATAAATGTTAAAGAAATTTGATACGAATATACATTTATAACAGAGAAAGAGAAACATTCAAAAATCATTTTATGTGCATATGATTATCAGTAAGGCTCATGGTACAGGGATTCCCAAATTCCACGTTTGATATCGAACAAAAAATGGATCTGATATGGGATGTGGTCCCCTTTCACAATCAGGTAGATCACACAGCGTGACAGCATACTACATAGGAGGTAGTTGAGGATTCCCTGTGGCATTCTATTCCACTCCTGCAGCAAAGAAGTTTTTGCTCCGGATTAGTTTTCATAGTGAAATGGCGATATACAATTGTTCTCCCAAGAGCGTCCCACACATGATCAATAGGATTAAAGGAAAGAGATCTAATTGGCCAGTTCTTGCGGCGAATATTTTCACTTTCTTTCAGCTGGTAAGCATGAAGCCTTAGGACAACTGTATTCCATGAAATCTGGGATCAAGTAACAGCATACAGTTCAAGCAAAAACTATGAAGCTAAAGCAGTTGTGTTTCTCAACCCTGAAAATATCAAACAACTATCCTCATTTGTCGTTGAGAACTTAGTCGACCAAGACTTCTTGATATCGATCCAATGTTCATTCGAAAGAGTTTGAAATTTTGTTTTGATTTTCGTGAATATTGGTGAATAATGAAGTGTGTTTCGTTTTCGTTTCTATAGCTCGATCGTTTTGAATAAAAAAAAAGAGAAGTGTTGCATTTAGAGTTTTGTTTTGCTTTATAGATAAATTTAATGAAGGTAACGTGCGAATAAAATTACACATTATAATTAATTTTTTGAGCAAAATAATTTTGTTTTCAAATACAATTAGAGATATTTTAAAGGAAATTTCAGAGTGAAAAGGCGTACGTGCATGCGTTACATATTCCAGATATCTGTTGTGCATGCGTATGCCATTATAATTCCCAAATTCAGATGTAAACACCAAGCGAAAAGGGTGTCTAATTTTTGGTTCTTTGTGACAGAGTTCAATGAGTTTAACCCATGCTTAAAGTTGATTGAATCATTGAACACAATGCAATGAATTTTAATTTAATTACAGTTCATTTGCTTACGTTTGTATTTGAAAAATTAATCAATTGAGATAAACTGAGCTTTGACCGAATATGGAGCAGGTACATATGTCTTGGAAAAATAATTTTGTCGGTATTGTGTATTTGAAATTACCTCCGTTTTATTATTTAAGTGTAGTTATTAACAGGGAAATATTAATAAGGAAACAGAATACTGCTGTGCAGTATTCTGTTGAGAATGGTATGAAATCAAAGATTTCCTTCATTCATGAATAGTGAGTGTTGTTTTAGGTACAGCTCTCGATTACAGATATTATTCTGGAGAAAGACAAGTAAAAAATCAGATGTAATAATTTTTTTAAATATTTGTGTCAATATATATGAGATGTATGAGAAGTTTGCCCTTTGTAGTAATATTTTACATAAGGCCCCGAAACTTCATGCACAAGATGAGGTAGAGAATATTGTTAGGAACCATAATTACATAGGAAAGCATGGACAATAACGTCATCCTTACATGACAGAGACACAATAAGGCCACAATGCAGAAAGCAGAACATAATACTTTATTTCACAACAAAAAAGTACAATGTATGACTTACAAGAATTACAGCAAGTGTTCGAAATTACGCCCATTGACATGAATGCACGCTAGACACCTTCACGACATGGATCAGCGAATAATTTTGAAGATACCTAGCGTTTTGCGGATCGTAACAATAGTGATGGAGATTCGCAACATCAGTTCCATTTCAGAATTTGCTGGAGTATCGTACACAGTGTTCTTAAAAAACTAGAGAAAATAATCAAGATGAGATAAATCAGGTGATAGGGGGGGGAGCATGCGACTGGACAACCATGCCTAGTTCAGTTGTTACCAAATGTCCGATCAAAATGGTCAAGTATACGCCTTGCATAACAAGATGCTCCCCATAATGTTGAAACTACATTGCGCGTCGAACTTGTGCGAGGACATCTTTAAGCATTTCCTTAAGAGATTTCTTAAGAAAGACGATTTAATTACAAGCGTCCAATCGAGTACGTAAGATATATGGTCCTACAAAAATATACGCCATGATATTCGACCTTATAATAATAGTAAAGCGTTATGCGGTTAGTAGTTCAGTTCCATTTGGGTTGTCTAAATTCATATCTTCGCGTTGTGAGTATCGAACACCATTTCGCTTGAAAAAGTTGCTTCTTCATGAACATAACTGAACTAGAAAATTGATAGTCGGTCAAACTTTGATGAAGAAATCACAATGCTAAAGTGACATGTCGTAACTGACGCTCCCGCTGCAGTAATTGAACTTCTGAAGATGAAAGGGATGTGATACTTCGCCCTACAGAACGCGCTAGTCAATTGATCGACAAGTACCGGTGGCAGTGGCCTGGCTCTAGGATTTCGGTTCACAGTATACAGCGAATCCTCTTACACACTAAGTGTTCGAGCTATTCGTCGCCACACAGTATCCTGCATCATTGCTGTGAAGGATTCTTGTTCCGAAAAGTTCTGATGTACCCCAGCGACCATTTGATGATTTAGTTGATGCCTTGTTGAAAATATTAACTTAATACTTTCAGAAAATTTAAAGTACAAATTTTAATAAATTCTTAATTGAATATTGAAATTGTCTAGAGGTCAAGTTATTATTTTTGATTAAAGAAAAATGTAATATTTTCTTTTATATTTGCTACGTTCGACAAATTGAAAACTTTCTCGTATTTCTCAACCAGGCATGCGATTGGGCAATTTGCTGCGTTTTAATTATTTAGGATAGTTATTTAGAAAATGGTCAATAATATATAAGCAATTAGATATAGTATAACCTGAACAGCCAATATTTCTTATTCATAGACATTCATTGCCATCTATGAAACGACATTACGTATCTGCTCTGCTTTGTTCCTTTTTTTTTTTTACATCGTTGTAAAAAAAATAATGACTCTTAAACGCTTCAATGTTAGCACTAAACTGAACTGAACCGAACCGAACGTGTTTGGCGGCTGTATAGCTATGGAGTAATGTAAATGGTGTTGTTGGTTATGTGTATTAAGTATTAAATCTCGCGTTATTTATTATTTGAAAATTCGTCTTTTACAATTTTTCGTTTTTAAGTTCCAAAATGTCCGAAGTGGAGCCTGAAGTTGAAGATGTGGAAGAAACAGTTGAAGCCGATAATACCATCAATGACACAGAATCAGTTGTAAGCCTTCAATCCTTATTTTTGCTTGTGCAGTCATGATTATTTCTTTAATCTATGTAAATTTTAAGTTGAATTTTTTTTTTTTTTTTTTTGATACTTGGAAACGTATTTATTGATCTACTAAGCATTCTTGAAATAAGATAGTTAAGAAATAAATGGTTCAATATCGGATGTCTTTTTTTTTTTTTACTGTCAGAAATTCATATACGTATTTTCCATAGGTATTTAATATTAGACTCAAATAAAAAGACTCAGTATCTAAAGATCTAGTATCTTACCACCACCACACATACACTCTCTCATAAGGTTTGTTTTTGTCAGTCGTAATATGATTTTATTATTGTTACAATAATTCTCAAAAGGGTTGACAGTTCCAATTGTGCTTAGTTTTTTCTTCACCTTAAATCTTTAAGCTCATTTTCTTCCTTCCCATGTCCGCTTGAAATCGTAAAAGAAAGCATTTCTTGACATAGTGCCGGTGAACGACATTGACATGATTATGGGCAAAGCAGGGTATACTTAATGTGGTAGTGGAAGAAGAAATTGAAAATTAATTTTTTATCTTCTTCGAAATGGATGTGATGGATTCACTCTGGGGTCCAATGCAATGAATGTTCTTTGGAATGTTGTAAACTTTCGTATGACATTACAGAGAGAAATGTCATAGTTTGTTTTTTTTAATATCTATTGGCGTGGGTTCTGTGGCTGAGGAGGCAAAAGCGCAAGAAAGGTAATTTGTTTGTAAGGGCATTAATAATGCGGTAAATTCCTAATTTAGCGTACTTCTTGGCGCATTTTTAAAATCGCGCCAAAGTGGCGCCAAATGCGGAATTCTCAAAGTCTTAAGTCGGAATCGAGATGGCGTTTTGACCGTTGGACAAAAAACATGTTAACTGTGAAATATAGAAAAACATGAGCCGAAGCGGTAGAAATGTTAAAGGAACGGCGAAATTTTATCCGATTGACAAAAAACGTATTAAATCAGCATTTTGTGGCAAATATTAAAATAAGAAATAGGGTAGATCTTAATTTTACTTAAAACAATAAAACTTAGATAAATATATTTAAGATTGTATAAAATAAATAAGATTTTTTTTTTAATAAATATACTTATATATAACATAACTACGAAATGTTGAAAAAAGATAAGAAAATACGGTTAAATTATGACCGAAAGACAAAAAAATACAGTAAATCAGCATTTGTGGAAGACATGAAAATAATTTTAAAAAACGTGAAAAAAGCACTAACCTTATGATGGAGGGATGTCCGTGATCAGGCGGGTAAATTATGACAATCGCGTGAAGGAAATCTCTAAACATATCATCATTCACAATGCTTTCTTCGGCAGTAATTAAATTAGTAATAAATTAAAAAGTAAAATAATTAAGTAATATAACTAAATAAATTTAAAAGTAATATAATTAAGTAGTATAACTAATAAATAATATAATATTAATAAGAAATATAATATATAGATAATACAGAATTAGAATAAATCAATCGTCAGAATAGAAACGAGATCCCCTTTCATAGTAGGGTTGCCACAAAAATACGATTCTTTCGATTTTACGACTTTCTGGAACTTTTCTGGCTGGGTTACCAGATTGGCAATTTATCGCCCATTTGAATTTTTTCTCAGTCGCCAAAAGTACGCTAATTTAAGATCCACCCAATAATGCCTCTACAGGCATCTTTTGTGTAAATTAATTTTAATCTATATAGATATTGTTTGTATTCTGTATAATGTAAATAAACTTCATTTATTTAGTTCTTATCAATTGTCATGGAAACTAACTTGACAGCATATATAACTAACTTTTTAAAAGTTGGTTTTGGTTAAAGAATAAAAATTGTTAGTTCAATGATCATTCAGGACAGAGTGGCCATCTATACTGAAAAATGAACTTATGTTTAACCCTTTCGCAGGTGTTGGCTATTACGTCTAGCCACATAAAAGTGAATTTTTCCCTAAGCGGGCAGTGTATAGGGTAAATTCCTAATTTAGCGTACTTCTTGGCGCGTTTTTAAAATTGCGCCGAATGCGGAATTCTCAGAGTCTTAAGTCGGAATCGAGATGGCGTTTTGACCGTTGGACAAAAAACATGTTAACTGTGAAATATAGAAAAACATGAGCTGAAGTGGTAGAAATGTTAAAGAAACGGTGAAATGTTATCCGATAGACAAAAAATGTCTTAAATCAGCGTTTTGTGGCAAACATTTAAATAAGAAATAGGGTAGATCTTAATTTTACTTAAAACAATAAAACTTAGATAAATATATTTAAGATTGTATAAAATAAATAAAAGATTTTTTTCAATAAATATACTTATATATTACATAACTACGAAATGTTGAAAAAACGTAAGAAAATATGGTGAAATTATGACTGAAAGACAAAAAAATGTAAATCAGCATTTGTGGGAAAACATGAAAATAATTTTAAAAAACATGAAAAAAGCACTAACCTTATGATGGAGGGATGTCTGTGATCAGGCGGGTAAACTATGACGATCACGTGAAGGAAATCTCTAAACGTATCATCATTCACAATGCTTTCTTCGGCATTAATTAAATTAGTAATAAATTAAAAAGTAAAATAATTAAATAATATAATTAAGTAGTATAACTAATAAATAATATATTAATAAGAAATATAATATATAGAATTAGAATAAATCAAAGATAAATAGTATATTATATAATTGAAAATTAAAATTCTAATATATATATAGTATAATATAATATAAATAAGAATTAAAATATATATAATATGGCCTAGGCTAAAAATTAAATAATATGTAATATAAATAAGAATTAGAATATATAGAAACATAATAAATCAATCGTCAATAGAAACGAGATCCCCTTTCATAGTAGGGTTACCACAAAAACAAGATTTTTACGACCTTTTTGGATAAATTTAATTTTTTGAATCTTTCTGAATAAATTTAAACAAATGTGCAAGCAAAACAATTGATTTTTATTAGGTTTCTGGAAAGCTTCTAAAGGTGGCTAGATGGTCTAACCACCACCCGCTTGGAGCTTATAACACTGACCTTGGATTTATTGTTCTTCCTCTTTTCAAAAATGTACTCAGAACCACTTGAGGCTTTTGAGTAAAAAGGTATAAATTAACATATGATGAGACAGGTTTCAATAAAAGACATTCATTCATTGATTATTTGAAATGCATGTACGAGATTGATAGGAAGTTACAAATGATGGCATAAATTATTTTTTCAATTTCTAGATGTTTGATTTATGAATGCATACATCCTTTACAATATGCTTCCAAATAAAGGCAGTGATTTCATAACAATAAAAGATTTTGGACAAGAAGTAATCCATGGCCTGTTATAGATGGGTTCCAAAAAAAAAGATGAAGTGTAAGTACAAAATTTATTCCGTTGAGAAAAGAGCAAGCCACATGTTCCCGTTATTCCAGTAAAAACAGAAGGTGGTCTATACAGAAGATGTGCTCTTTGCACTGCATTTATTTGAAAAGATGTTCATCATTATCAATAGCTGTGTCAGACCTGCAATGTATCATTGTGCTGTCAAGCAGTTGGTCCTACTTGCTTTAAAAAGTTCCATTGTAAATAAGTCAGCCAAATATATTAATTACCATATTTATTTCCACAGTAAAATTAACTACTACCCAAAATGGGGATGGACATATAATATATGAATAATTTCAATATATCTTTTATGAAATATAGTGATAAAAGTACATATATTCTACTGCAATTTTAGACTTAATTATTATTTTATTGTTGTTATACTTTATGTTCTTTAAAATTGTTACATGCATCCATATTAATTTTTCATAAAACGTATGATATAGTTTATTAATTTTGTCATGACCGGAAACCTAAATGCCTTTAATGCACAGTGGCTAGAATGTCTAGCCACCCTCTAGAAAAACACCCCGATCAGAAGTTTTTTATGGCCAAATAATGTTTACTGAGGGTGGAAACATTATTTTTATCGTGCATTTTATCATTAAAAAGCATATTTTAACTTCGTCCCATGAAATTGTTAAACCTTAGGGAGCAGATACTTGGGAAGTACTGTAATTCATTAATATGAAAAGAATTTATTATTAGTGAATTAAAATTTTTATTTTATTAGTTTTAATTATTTTGCTCATTTATATCTGTTTATATTTTAAAGGGAGCAGAAGAATCTGAAGGTGAGGAAGAAGCAGAAATTGAAAATCCAACCCCTGAAGATGATTCATTGGGGATGGAGCAGACAGAAGAAGAATCAAATGTATGAAATTCTTGTGTATAGTATTAATCTTATTCCTTAATATTGCAATGAAATATGTAAATGAATGAATTATGTAATTTTCTTCTACTTAAAAAATCCTTACCTTATATTAATTATGTAAGAAATATATATGTAGGAATGTTTTAATTGTCCATCCACATTAATTGTGTATTGTCTAATTTATTATTGTATATTTAACATATATTTATATTTTGCGTGCTGGAAACTTGTCAAGATGAATGGCAGCTTGATGATTAAACTGTATTATTAAATTCTAAGCATACTATAAAATTGTTATTGTTTAAAAAGCATCTTGCCTTTATTAGTCAACAGGATGACATCACAGAAACTTTAAAAAAAGAAACTGATTTTAAAACACTTACAACAAAATAAGGATTATAACTGATTACTTTTCAAATATGTTAATAGTAATTGTTTTCTTGCTTTTCTGTGTATTATTTTAAATATCTTTAATAGCTTTTATTTCCAAAACTTTTAATGTTGAATAAATATGTATCTTACTGTTTTTCATAATGCATTTGTTACTTTTGTAGGATCTTTTAGATTGCATTCAAAAAGATGATTCAGAATTTGATACTAGAGTAGTAAGTATTTAAAATTTCCAGTATTTTCTATTTTGAGATTTAATTTTTATTGATTTTGTTACGATGAAATGCACTTGGGACATTTATTTTCTGTAGCCTTGATATCCGGTAATGGTCACATAGCCGCAACTGGTGTTGTTTCTGCGGTTCACCTATTGTTATATCGCGAATTGAGTGGAAATGAAGATACTAATTTATAAATGTGTTTGGTTTGATTATCACCAATATGACTTCATCGCGACATCAGGAATTTGCATTCAATACGTTTTTCTTTTACTACATATGTAATGAATTTTTATGATAGGCTGCTTATTATTAACTGTCAATTTGATGAGGTCTGATGCAGATTTATGTTATAAATACTAGATATGTCAATATGAAACTGGAATGTGTCCATAGATAGCACTATCTGCCAATGTAGTGCAATTTGGTGCTGCGTCATCGGCACCATATTGTATCTTGTTTTGACATCTGATAAAGATTTTCAACTATTACTATAGAAGTTATATATAACAGCATAGTTTTTAATAGCATCGTATTTTGTGCCTAGAAATTGTGATTTATGGACAGCTTTGATTTTCTGTTGCCATTTGAAGAAAACTGCTGCATTTTGAGTGGCTTAAAATATTCAAAAGTGGTGATTTTGATGAGAGCAACAAAAAATGGGGAAGACCATTGAAAAAGTTTTAAGACAGTGAATTGTTGGGCATTGTTGGATGAGAATAATTCTCAAATGCTATAACAACTCTCGGATCAATAAAATGTGACAGGAGAAGGAGTCTCCATACATTTGAAAGCCATGGAAAAGATCCATTAAATGGGGAAATGGGTATCCTCATGAACTGATTAAAAGGCAGTTGGAAAACCGAAAAACCATTAGTGAAATGCTTGCTAGGTACAAAAGAAAATCTTTTGGTGTGATATATTATGAGCTGCTAAAACCTCGCAAAACCATTAATACCGAATGTTACCGGCAACAGATGATAGATTTAAATCAAGCTTTGTGTGAAACACGACTAGAATATCAAGGACAAATCAAAGTGATTTTGCTTCATGATAATGCACCATCATGCGCAACGAAATGGATCAAGGAAATAATTGAGGTGCTATGTTGCGAAATACTTTTGCATACAGCTTAGTCACTAGGCTCAGCTCCATCGGATTTTCACTTATTTTGCCCGTCTATGGGACATGCGCTTGCTGAGCAGTGCTTCATATCTTACAAAAATGGTTCGATGACTGGTTTGTGTCAAAAGAGGAATTCTTTTTATGGTCTGGCATCCACAAATTGTCAGAGGAATGAGAAAACTGTATAGCTTGCAATGGGCAATACTTCAATTTTTTCCCCCTTTTCATGCAGTCAACATGTATTTTCTAAACCAAAATTCCAGTTTCATATTTGCATATCTAGTAATTATGGGAATTGTACCACCTTCTGTTAATTCCTTTTTAACAGGTATAATGGGGATCGCTTCCTGTAACTTTGTTAATAAACTGTTAATGAAGGATTTGTTAATGAACTAGACTAATGAATAAGTAACTTTTATTTCAAATAAACTTAATTTTAAAGATTAGCGTTTGTTTCACTCTACTTTAAGTTTAGTTGTGGCTTAATCTATCATTTAGGGTTACGTCAGTGATCATAGCCACAGGCTTGTATCTGTTGGCCTGCCTCAGAGTAGGCCTTTGATAATTTAATTTAATATATAATGCCACATCAACAGAGAAAGACAAATTCTAATATTTTAAAATCTATATTTATTTTACACGATTATTTATTTACATTATTTACAATACTAATAATATCACTTTCTAAACCGAAAGCTCCAACATTATAACGATGGTCTCATCAATCATATTCAAAAAAAGCACGAAGCCCCCAGTTTATTTGGCCATTCATAAACAGCTGTCATACAGCATCCAAAAAGAGCTTCCTATAACAGCCAAAGACTCTTGCACCATCCGTCAAGCATCCAAGAAGCAGCAAGTCCAGTCAGTCAGTCAGTCATCATCCCTTCAGCCATCACTCATTCCAATAAGCTCTCCTTTATATATCTTCCGGAATCTGCATTCGACACCGTCAACTCGACAGTTAAGAATCGCCATCCAATGAAAACTAACTTTGTATGACATAATTGAAAAATACCGTCAAATGCAAATTCCGATTCCATCGCCAGATGCGTGAGATGACGTCATATCGGAAAACGTAATTTCACGTGATTACCGCGATATGACAACAGTATCTGGCATTGTTTTCTTCAAGTCCATGACTTGAAGGGAATAATGATGCTGGTCTGATGCCACTAAAGACTGGCCATGACGCAGAGCATTAAATCATTCACAGTTTCATATCCACCTGTTGGTTTGGAAGTTTAGGTGTCAGCTTAAGTGTCATCCGCATCACTCAACCAAATTTTAAAATTGAAATCCATTGCCAATGGCCCTCATTTTGCTTCTAATAAGTGTAATGTTAATTTTAAGAAAATGTGTTCATTGTTTCAAATTGTTTATTCAATATAAAACTTAATTATGGAGAAAAGTTAGATTTTAAAAATCAATTTAATGGTTGATTCAGTAAGTGAAATATCAGTGATAGTGATAAATGTTCCAAGAATATGATGCGCTGTCAATTAAAATGGATTTGTTTTCCTTTCTAAGAACTTTTTCTTTCAATTGAGTTGTGACTATTTTAAAGCTAGGAGTACAATACAAATGTTTAATAATTTTATTCATAAGTTATTGATTAATCTTCTCAAAATTTCAGCCAGTTGTGAAATTATTTATAATTTTTAAGTGATTCATCTTTACATTACTTTTAATATAATTTTTTTCTGGCTTTTTTTCTTATAAAAATTCTATTTTTAAAAACATTACAATCTACTTAGAAATTTGAATTTTGGTAACAAATGTTATCACAAATCAGATATAAATTGCATTGATTTTTTTTAAACATATTCCTAAGACTTAACATTTCCTAAATGAACATTGAACACTGTGAATTAAAGAATTGTTTTGTACATTTTTAATCAATTTTCTTTCTCTTTAGGAATCTGATCGATCCAGGCGATTTGAGTTTCTTTTACAACAAACGGAAATTTTCTCCCATTTCATGACAACTGGATCAAATGCAGCAAAGGATGGCTCTCCAGTAAAACTGAAACCTGGACGTCCGAAACTAAAAAAGAATGATGAGAAAGCTAAATTGTCAGCTGTAGGAGAGTTAGTAAATTATTTTATCGATTTATTTATAAAGTAGAAACTCTAAAGCTCACCATTATGGGATATTTTGGATATAATTAAGTAACTGGCTGTATATTTGGAAAACTCTACAATTTAAGTTTATTTATACACTATTTAACTACTTGTACACCTAAGTTCATGAAAGTAAGCAGTATCCTTTGGTTTAAAGAATAACTTCAAATATAAAAAGCAGTAAGAACAGCTATGCAATCATGCCACTGGTTGAATTACAATGATTAAAAAAATCTGGTTCTGATGTTGGTGGGTAGAAATAAGAGCTACTTGGCAGGTTCTGAGCACATGATTATACCAAGCCAAAATATACCATACAGTCACTTTAGTAAATTAACTGCGTTTTTCATGATCTAAGTTGATGCTACACATTATCGAGAGTCTAGCCTTTTTTTAAAAAAATGCTTCAATGTATCTTAAGTTTAGTTAATGACTTACTATATTCTTTTTTTCCCCATATATTGACTACATAATCCTTTAATTTTACTGTATTTTCTTTGGAATTTCTCTTGAGTTTCATTATTCACATAAAATTCTACTTATCCATTTTATGTATATTTGTATAGAAGACTCAATAGAGATTACTGTCTTAGCTATGCCTTGTTTGGTGCAGCACAGCCACATCCTGCTCTTGCACCATTCAAAAATACTATCATATCACAACCTTTCTTAACTTTTTACTTTTAGCTGTTCTGCTTGTCAGGTGGTATTTTCTTTTTCTTTATTCAAATTTCTTTCTCTTGTTATATTGTAATAAAATAAATTTTGTTAAAATGTCATAATCTTTAAAACTTCTGACATGATTGAGTAGGTAATTCCACAGACAGCTCAATAGGATAGAAATTATGAACTAGCTGTATACTGCTGCTTATACCATCTTTTACTTTAGAGATTCCTACACATTTCCCATTGTAATGAAAGCCCACTCCAGTACTATCCATCGCAATTACCTATCTCTGTTAATCTTTTTTTTTTTTTTTTTTTTTTTTTTTACTTCCCAAAACTGCATAAGGAGGATTGGATCAAAATCAAGTTTTGTTTTTGAAAATCATAATCTTAGGATTCAATATATATATGAAATCTGCTGTATCAAATAGGGGAAAAAAATCATTAAATCATTTTAATAACAAATAAAAAGGTAAGCAAATAAAAATGTAATGTAGTTATTACTCTATTTGTTATAAAATATTATATTTTTTTTGAAAGAAATATGCATTTTGTTGAATCTTGAAAAACAATTCTGAATGGATCAATAATACTATTTCCAATAAACATTGCTGGTTTTTTATTATTTGTGTATTGACATACAGATGTTAGATGTGCAATTTACACATATATTTAATATCCCTTTGTGTGTGTTCTTAATTAGAATGTTAAAAGTTTCTTTACAGATTTAGGTGAGATCCTATTTTAGTCTACTGCTTAAAACTGCACCAAGATGGCACCTAACACACTTTTTTCAAACTCAAAACCATTTCAACAGGGAAAAAGTTTCAGATGACAAAACAAATCATCAAAAAGTCGCGTTTGGAAGAAAAGTGTAAATAGCTCATCACTTTTAAAAAAAAAATCATGTGATTTCCAAACTCGGTCATTTCAACAGAAAACAGGACGATGTCCTAAGGATTGCAATTGCAACCAAATGACACATAAAAATGAATTGAACAAACTCCGAAAACTTCTGAAATAAGAATGGTAACAAATCACTGACCTTTGACAGTGCTGATCACAAAGCCTTTTTGGATTTTTCATTTGTGCGGCCTGATTTTGTAATGGAGGTTTCATTGCTGGCCACATTTACTGTAAAAAGTTATGAAACTTGTTATTTTCAAATTGGGAATAATTTCCCTAATTTTTTTTATGCTGCTTTTTTTACCTTTTAGTAGCAACATTCGATTCTGTAACAATGAAATCAGTGTGCCATAAAATCCTGACTATAATATGCACTTTTTTCCACATTTTGGTCCATAAAAATGAGGGTGCATATTATACGTGTGTAAAAATTTTAAACAGTTTTTTAAATATCAAACAACAAATGTGTAGCAGCTGTAAGAGATTGCTGTAACACACATTTGTCAAACAACAGCTCGCTGAAAATGGCGATGGTTCTCAGTTGTTGCTAGTACAATTTTTTTATTATTATTTAAATCCCTAAAAATGCCTTCAAGATTATCATACACAAAAGCAGAAAAATTATCAATTGTTAATTGTGCCAAATCTTGCAGAAATCAAGAAGCAAGTCATCAATTTTCAGTAAATGAAGCAATTGTTCGGTTGTGGTGAAAAAGTAAAGAAACTCTGCAAATAATGCCTGGGATGAAAAAGGCTTACCGTATATGTTTCAAAAGCTGGAAAAAACATTAATGGAGTGGGTAATTGGTAATAGACTACAAGGTATTGGGTTTTCGTGTTATGAAATTAGGCTGAAAGCTCTAGAATTCAAAAAAATCTTTTCAAACACAATAGAATTCAAAGCTTCATATGGATGGGCAGTTTGCATCATGAAACGACATGAACTTTCTGTTCGTAGAAAAAACACCATCACACAGCATCTTTGAATGACCACGAAAATAAACTTCTGGGGTTCCAAAAGTTTGTTTTAAAATTGAGAAAGGAACATATGTATGATCTTTCACAGATTGGAAATGCCAATCAAACGTACCTGACTTTTGATATGTCCTACATTAAGACTGCTGGTGTGAAAAGTAAAAAAACTGTCAATTTGAACAACTGGACATGAGAAATCTCATTTCACTGTCATGCTAGCATATATTGCAGATGGAGGACTTTGTTTTTAATTCTTCCAAAACTGCAATTTCCAAAAGCTATGCATATTCGTGTCCATGAGAAGGGCTAGATGAATGGAGCACTTACCATTGATATGTTGAAATGTGTTTGGGAGAATCGTCCAGGTGGTGCACGAAAACCGCCTTCCATTCAGAAGGAAATGTGACTAATATAGTCTGATCTGGCTATTATTCCAGGTGGCATGACCAGGTCTGTCAATAAGTTGATGAAAGAAGCTGTTCATCTTAAATGGAATGCATGGTTAAGCGACGGTAATCATACTTAATACTGCAGGTGTGTCAACAGACTCTCTTAAACATTGTAGAATGGGTGTTTTTTATATGGAATGAATTAGATCCGTCTATCATTAAACAAGACTTCCTCAATTGTTGTATATGGAATAATTTCGACAGCAGTGAGGACAACATATTATGAGAGATAATAGTAATGACATTGGATGAGGATGGCGATATATATTATGACAGCACTAATAATTATGACTTGAACATAACAATAGATTAGCTGTGTTCTAGTTAAAGTGAACAAGACCAATAATTCGACAATATTGTATTAAATTAAAAAAATTTCTATTGAATTTGACATCTTTTCTTTGTATTAAAAATTTCAATAAACTCGATAAATACTTGTGCAATTTTTAAGTAAAATATTGAAAAGTTCTGGGTGCGTATTATAGTCTATACTGCCAGACAGTGCAATTTTGTAATCGGCTCTTGACTAACAAGCACATTTTTTAAAAAAAATTTCAGTCAAGGGTTCGAGCGTCTAGTGTAGGGTCCAGTCCATCGTTAAAAGGCCAAGACATTAAACAGAATCATTCATGCAGTAGGGTTGCCCGAAAAACTTAATTTTACACTATTCAAGATTTTTTGGAAAGATTACCAACTT
This sequence comes from Nephila pilipes, assembly GCA_019974015.1. Classification (NCBI taxonomy): domain Eukaryota; kingdom Metazoa; phylum Arthropoda; class Arachnida; order Araneae; family Nephilidae; genus Nephila; species Nephila pilipes. The sequence goes on from BMAW01123466.1 coordinate 34,803, forward strand.
GGTGATTTATCGCCAACGAAAATTTTTCCGTCACCAAGAAGTACGTTAAACTCGAATCTACCCCAGGTCTATTTTGTCCTTCATAATGAAAAAAAAATATTAAAAAAGTTAGTTGTCAAATGGAAACATCTGAATTACATTTTCATTGAAAGATGTGTTCAGTATTTATCTTTTTGGTTGCAAAGAATTGTATTTACCTAAATTACCAAAAAGATAATAAATTTATTTCTGGGTGCCTAATACTGATGTCTGTGCATGAATTTCATATATATAATGTTAAAAAATTTTATACTCTGATTAGTGCCTCAAAATGCTATAAAGGCAATACTGATGTAGTATAAATTTTCCCCGATAGTTTCATCTGTTAATATTTCTAAAAAATTTTATTTTTATTGTTTATCATTTGTAAAAATTATGAACTTCAATAATTAATACAATCATTGCATTTTTCCCTTTATTGTTTTCTTTTATTCATGCTTAGTTTATACTTATTAGATAGAAGTTTGAAACATATTGTTTATCAATTGTTCAAATGTTTTGCTAAAATATTCAAACTATTGATGCCAAAACGTATTTTAACTTCTAAAATAAGCTATGAAATATTTTCATGCATATATAAAGATGTTTCACTTATATATATGTATAAGCATGTAATTTAATAATTTTGTGAAGTAAAAACATCGCATTAAATGCAACGTCTGCATTATAATATTTGTAAAATAATTTCTAAGTGTTAATTTTGAATTAGTGAATAGGAATAGTTTAATAGAAACTGCTACTCATGCAAACTCCATTAAAAAAATTGCCAGTGGAACGCGTAGGTGTGAGATTTAATTTGATAATTGCCTTGGGCAGAGTTCATTTGGTTGAAGATGTACAAGTTCAATTTTCCCATAAGAATTATTTAGCATTTTTATTCAGGTGAGTTTTTATCTCATTATTAACTCCTATTTAATACCTGTAAATTTTCCAATTATGATTCAAGTTTGGTTATGGTATATTACTGATATGATATACAGTAATAATTTGGTCCTCTTACTTTAAAAGTCAGAAAATTAATAGCTAGCTAACACCCAATACTTTAGCTATAATGTCCTCTAGATTAGTTCAGTGTGATAAAATTTTTCAATGAAATAATGCTGAAATATTTTTCTAAAAATCGAATTTTAACACACTCTGCAATCCCATCTCTCATTATAGAATATTGAGAAGTATATTTTCCTAGTCTTCCTACAAAGATTTTTTTAAAAAAATGTATTTTTCAATGAGTTTTGACCATGTATTCCAGCATGAAATGAAAGAATTGAGAAATCATAGAAATTACGGACTGCAGAAGATGAATCATTCTTTGATAATGCCAGTTAGTTATTCTAATGCTAATGGTCATTCATTGTCTGTCAGAAAATGCCTAACTATGTAAAATGGCATAGTTATACATTGAAGGGGGGGGATTTGTCATGGTTTTTTTTTTTTTTTTTTTTTTTCCAAAAAGATTTTTAATTATGAAGTAAATGATTTCAGTTTCAACAAAAAAAAAAATGTCGTATATTTAATGAAACAATGTGTTTAAAATTTATGGATGGTTGTCCTGTATTTTGACCAGTTAGCCATTGTCCTCTAGTCAACTTATAAAGGCTCTACTGCACAGTTATATTTCAATATAATTTATTCATATTGAATTTGTTAAACTTCTGTTACAGTCATCGCCACCGTATGACTGAACAAGAAGAAGATGAAGAATTGTTGTTATCAGCTGCAAAAAAGTCTTCAAAGGTTGTGACTCGTTTTGAAGCTTCCCCATCATGTAAGTTTTTAAATTGTTCTCTGTAAATTTGTATTGCTGCCATCCTTTTTTTTTTTTTTCCCTCCCCTTGACTGTATGTTAAACTTAGCCTGTATTTAATAACTATCATTTTTGTTCAGTATTTGCTTAAATTTCATAACTTCTATTAGAAAATGTTTGTTTTATTCAACTATTGATAGCTTAAGGTTTAAAATAATGATCATTCACAGATATTGTGGGTGGTGAACTTCGTGATTACCAGGTACGAGGCTTAAATTGGATGATATCATTATATGAGCATGGTATTAATGGTATTTTAGCTGATGAAATGGTAAGTTATATTTTATTAAATATTTGAACTAATTTTGAAAAAATTTAATGAGGAATATTATGATTAGATAAAAGTATGTTAAAAATATATTACATTTATTTTGCTGAATAAAAGTTTGCTTCTCATGTTGAATT